>CAKNYM010053256.1:224662-238680 GCA_932195095.1 Andricus curvator | reverse complement strand
TTATTTTATTTTCTTAAAAAATCTTTTCATGCTAACCTTCTGGAAATGCTTTTAATTCTTTAAAATCAAAATCTGCAATCGAGGAAGATGCTAAATTGTTCTTGCATCGAAATAATTGACTAATCATTGCCAGACCTATGTCCAACTCATTAAAACGAAATCTGTAATTATCGCAAATGTGGCGAAGCTGTGACGTTGCTGCGCATTCTACAAAAATGTGTTTTTTTAGACATAAGAATGTTTTAAATGTCAAAAATATTACATTTTTAGCAAAAAGGATAAAACAACTCCTTATACAATATTTTTTCAAATCAATTTTTCCACGAACGCAAAATTGCAAAGTTATTTTTATTGCGTGTTTTATTTAACTTTTTCGTTCAACCCTCCATGCAATCTAAGGGTAAAACATGTAGAATGCGCTTCAGCACTCGTAGCAGATTAGTTTCCTTGTGGCAGGCATATATTTACGGACGCTCTGCTATAGAATGACGACCACCTTTACTTATATGTTGGCATGTTTGCTGAACGACTATGTTCCTCGAAGTTCACTTTTTTCAGCAGACCACTTTCGTTCTCTATTTGTACAGCTTTTTTCCTTTCAGCATCGCAGTAATTTATGCAAAAAGAGCATCATCTCTTTTTTCGTCCAGGAATTTTGCTAATCCAATCATTTTGAACATAACCGCAGGAAAAAAAGTTATAAAATCTTTACACAAAAGCTTCCACTTTCGAAATTTCCTCAACAAGTTTCAGGCAGTCTTCTAAACTGTTAACTGTTTGCCAACCCAGTAAATGAATTTCATCTTCTTGGAAAAAAATCTAAAGGAAGAAAAGCTGGTTATGTAATATTTATGTTACACTAGGTAATAATTATATAGCATAAGATAAGGGGCCGTCCATAAACTACGTTACCAATTTTGGGCTATTTTAGACCCCCAGTTCCCCATCGTTGACGGCCGTAGTTTGCCCCCCCCCCCTCCAAAAAAGTAACAGCCGTTGGCTTAACACGGATTCAACGTTTATTCTGCGTTTTTTTTGCGATTCTAGTGAGTACAGTTACCAATATGTCTACTCGACCGTGTGGTGAACAATAAGCTTCAGTAATGAATCTATAATAATTAAAAATATTAAAATATCAGGCTTTCGAGTCCAAAATGCTCTAAAACAGGGGAAATAGGGTGATCTTTCACGAAAGTAGGGGAATAAAGGGAGAATAAAATCTTTCAAATAAAATTAATGCAGGTACCATATTGAATTCAATATAAATCGCTTCAATTTCCTAAGATTTTAAGTAGAAATAGATTGCATTTTCAACAAAATTGTTGAATTTTCAACAAAACAAGATTTGCTACCAAAAGAGATACATTTTCAAGCCAAAAGGACGAAATAAAAAAAACTCTAACCAAAAAGTTTCATTAACAATCAAATGGTTAAACTTTCAAGCAAAATATACGAATTTTCAACAAAATAGTTGAACTTTCAACCACATAGCTGAATTTTTAACCAAATAGCTGAATTTTTAACCTACAAGGATGCATTTTCACCCAAGAAGAATCATTTTCTAGCGAAAGGCAAATTCTTAACAGAATACATGAATTTACAACTTATAAAGGATAAATTTTCAACCAAAAATAGAATAAGTACAATTTCAGATAAAAAAATCTAATTTTTAACAAACAAAAATAAACCGAATTTTCAACAAAATAATTAAATTTACAACCAAAGAGGTGAATCTTTGAAAAAAAGGAATTTTTAACAAAGTAGTTCAACTTGCAACCAAGAAATTGATTTTTCAACCAACATAGTTGAATTTTCAACTAAACTGATTAATCATCAACCAAAACAATTAATTTTCAACCAAAGAAATGAATTTTCAAATAAAACTAATAAGTTAAAAGACCAAAAAAGTACACAAATGGAATAGTTACATTTTCAATTTAAAAAATGAATTCTCAACAAAATAGTTAAATTTGCAATCAAAGAGATGAATTTTCAACTAAAAGGATGAATGTTCCACTAATAAGATTAATGTTAAAAGACGGTTAATTTTCTACGAATATAGTTTAATTTTCAACTAAAATGATGAATCACAAAAAAAATTTCAATCTAAAAGGAATAGTTACATTTTTAGTTTAAAAATTAATGAATTTTTAACTAAAATGATTAATTTTTCACCAATTAGATTAATGCTAAAAGTTGATTAATTTTCTAGCAAAATATTCCTCAACTGAAAAAAAACACAAATTTTCAAGAAAATCGTTACATTTACAACCAAACAGATGAGTTTTCAACTAAAATGAGTCATTTGAAATAAATAAATTTTTAACAACAGAGTTCAACATTCAATCAAATAGATGAATTTTCAATACACTGGAAGCTGGAATTAGGAACCTCGGATTTACGATATTCATAGAGTTGATGTCCTGGGCATTTTGGTGATGCGGGGACCACGGGACCGAAAGAGAGGCGGTGCTCAGCCATGCGTGACAAACAGCAGCATAGCGGCAAAGGGAGCAGTGCGCGGGTACTCACGCGCGCACGTTGCATAATATTATGTATTCCAATTGGATATGGTTCACACGGCCCTGATTGTTTAAGTTTGGAATCCCTGGACTTAAGATCAAGGCCAATGCATGCCATGCCCGAAACCATTCTTCATTCCAGATACCAGTTATCTTCTTGGTTTACAATGTTTTTATCATAATAAAAACATTGCCAACACCTTTTTAACAAATAGTTGAATTTTCTAATAAAAAATATAAATTTTCAACCAAATAGTTGAATTTTCAAACATAAATAGAATAATGTAATTTTCAGTTGAAAAAATTAATTTTTAACCAAAAATGAAATTAATTTTCAAGAAAATAGTTAATCTTTTGGCCAAAGAGATGAATCTTCAACCAAAAAAATAAATGTGTAACAAATTAGTTCAAATTTCAGCTAAGTAGTTGAATTTCTGGCAATAAAAATCACGATTTAACAAAACAGTGGGATTTTCAACAAAATAAAAAAACGTTCAACCAAATATTAGAATTTTGAACCAAACGAGATGAATTCCGAACCAAAAATATAATAGTATACTCTTCAACTAAAAAAGAAAAACTTTTAAACAAAAATAGTTTTATGTTCTTATTGGGTTCTATTAATTCAGTTCGCTTATAAGCGAAAAAAAAACAAGAAAAAGAGGAAGTTTCTTGAAAATAGGGAGAAAACGATTTCTTTAAAAAAGGCGAAACGAGGGAACTATAGGAAACAGTGTGAAGTCTGAAATTGACTCTCAAACTTATTAAGTTATTATTGAACTTTACCGTTGCAAGGCCACCTTTCGCAAACTTTGTTAAAATTTATCGACAGGAAACGTACTGAACGTTATAAAAGTTCGTAACGTTACTTCCACTGACCCTCCAACCAGCCCCCTCTTGTCACCATCCGTAGTTTTTGGCTCGACCCGAAGGGGGTTCCTCCTAAAATTGATAACGTAATTTATGGACAGCCCATTGGCATATGTACCTGAACTTTTCCACTTTTGAAAATCAAAAGCCGTTTTAAAACACATGTGTGATTTGCATTCCACCAACACCATACCGCACAATCTGCAGTCAAATGTGAAAATTTGAGTGAATTAAACGGATGAGGATTGTCTTCGCCTAGCTTGCCATCAACGCCATTGTTTTTAACATGCTCAGTGAGATCTTCGTAGAAAGATTTTCTTTCCAATTCTTTTGAACGTTCCATTTCTGTCAGTTTTGCACATTCTTCTGCTAATAATTCCGCAAAATTTGCAGGTAATTCTAATTTTATAGCATAATCATTTTTTGGATCTACTCGTTGTTTTGCTCGTGGTTTTACATTTTTAGAAAAATAACACGGAACAGCATCTTCCCTTAACAAAGGGTGTTTTCGTACTTCACGTTCTACTATTCCCCCTTTTTTATAAATAACGCGTTCCCTTTCAACGTCTTCCTTTTTAAAATGTAATTCACATAAAACATGTTTCCTTTTAAATTCTTTTCCCTGGTCAGGAATTACTTTTTGCCATGCTTTCAACATTTCCACCTAGAAATAATAAAATTATGCAAATGAGTGAGAAACATATAGACACAAATATAAATACCAAAAAGGAATAGTAAGGAGTGGTATCACCCCATGCGTTTTGGCGAGCAGAGGTGGGAGAAACAACCTCCAAGAAATCGGTAATGTTTGCCAAGCTTGCAAAGCAAGTGTCGCTACGGCGCACATGCGCATTGCTGTTATCATGTCACGTGTTATACCTGTGACCGTATATACAAGGATGCTGAAGCAAGTATGGTGTCAACGTAGAACAGCCATTGGCTGTTCTTCTTAAAGAAGAAGATGAAGAAGAAGAAGACGTGTTATACCTCAACCAGCAATCGCGATGGAGAGAAGATTCAAAAAATCGATGCTCTGGCTGAGGAGATGTTTCCATCAACGGTCTTCTTCGACTCCTTCCCTATAAACTTTCAGAAGAACGACTTCTAAGCTAAACTTTCTATAACCTTAACTTCAGTAAAAACTAAATCCTCTCCTGACTTGGATAACACTGATAATAATACTTTACTTCAGCTTCTTGATGAGGTCAAAACAACTCTTCTTGCAATTTATAACGAAGTTTACCTATCTGGCTCCTTCCCAGACTCATGGAATAACTTTCTAATCTTGTTTGTACCTAAATCATCACCAGGCAAATTCCGTACAATTTCTTTAGCTTCATGTTTGCTCTAGTTGATGAAAAGGCTCATCTATAACAGACTCTCGTGGTACGCGGAGCATAATAACATTCTGTCCCCTGTTAAATTTGGTTTTAGAAAGAGACGATCCTGTGCTGATAACCTCGCTATTTTATCATCCGAGATTTTTTCGGATTTTGCAAATGGCTAAGTTGTGGCTGGCTTGTTTCTGGATTTGAAAGGTGCGTTCACTAGAGACATTCCCCACATTCTATTTGAGGATCTCGAAGAGATCGGTCTTCCCCGACACACGACCAGATTTATCTACAATTCTACCTCTTGCAAAAACGTCTATTACAAAATTAACGGGGAACTTGTGGCCCCAAGACGCAGTACACTCTGACTCGCTCAGAGTTGTATTCTCAGTCCAATAAACTAATCTATTTATACTAGAAAAATACACCATCTAATCCCTGGAAATTGCATTACTAAAGAGTTCGCTGATATCGCTATTATTTGTCGTTCTGCTGACCCAACAGTATGTATTAAATCTCTTAAAAAATGCCTCAACGGCCATACTAATATTTGAAGACAAAGAAATCTTGAGCTCTGCCGAAAAAAAAACTAAAATGGTCCTTTTCAACAGGCAGAATCCTGATACATCTGACCCATCATATACCTTATCATTAAACAGCATTATTATCTCCCCCTCGATTCATGTCAAATTTCTTCGGAATTATTCTAGATATTAGGTTATCCTTCCAATATCATTTTCTTTATTTATGGTGGGGTCTTTCTTCTTTCGAATCATTGTTATTTTAATACGACGTGACTCATTATTTGAGATAAGGTCTTCCTCCTGAAAGTTATACACTTTTATGTAATATTCAGACTAACTTCAGGGACGTTAATTCTCTTTTAAATATTAATACATTTTTATTATATTATTTTTAATTTTTAAAAGGTTATTTAATTTCATTTACATTTTTTGTTTAGTTATCTTATAAAAATACATTATTATTATTATTTAAACAACTATAAATATTCCATATTTAAAGAATACAATTTTCGAAGAAAGCCAAATATATTTACATATATTTATATGCCCACATACATATTTTATTATTATTTTACTCATTTGATCGTCTCTCAATCTGTTAATTAGATATTATATATATTAGGATTCACCGGTCTAATAAGGCTCATTTTGTATTTTTTTTTTCAAAGAAATTGAATTGTTAATAGAATTTCCCAATACACGACAAAATTGCATCCAACTGCGTAATTTAATTCATCAAACTATTGTTTTATATGCAAGTGTAATTTACTGTACTCTAACGGTGAAGTATAATCAGGCGCGAAAAAAAGATGCAGGTAATAATCGCATCTTATTATTTCTCTAATTTATGGCAGTTATTATATTGCCTTAATGAAGTTATGAATTAATAGAATGTGATATTTATTCTGAAAATATGTTTTCCCTACAATTTATTTAATAATAATTAAGTAAAAAGCTTTACTTATTCAACCTGATAAGAAACTATCAATTCTTAAAATCTTATTACCATTCACCTAATGACATTTTTGAGGTACGAAGTCCTCACCATTCTTCTCGTATCAAAGTCCCATTTTTAAATGTTTCGAGGGGCTCCATTTTCCATTCTAAACTACTTAATTTTTGTTTATTTTTTCATTTTCATCTATTTTATTCTTATATGAATACAAAAGATAATTTTTTGGAAAAATGCATGGTTTAGATCATTATAATATTATATTTATATTTTAAATTTTACTTATATGAAAGAATATATATTTATCTAATTTATATTGTATTTGACAGGATTATTCCAAGGACTTATATTTTAATTTAATTCATGTTTACTAAGCAAGATAAGGATAAGCACATAATTTCAATCGATCCAGATGAACAACTTTTTAAGTTTTGTCACTTACTTGAATGAGAGCATTTATTTCTCCAATGAGATTTTTAAGTACAAATGGATCATAATAGTAAGGACTAAACTTGTTATTATTTTCTTTATATAAACCTGAGATTCCTCTCTAAAAAACATTTGATTTGTTTTTGATCAGAATACTTTTTGGATTTTATTTTCGCCTGATGAAGTCAACCTTTGACCAAAGAATGGAGAATATGCAATTTTTGGAAAAACACCCTTAAATGGTCACAATAGGTTCGATCTGTTGATCCTGTGCGAAAACTTGTAGGGAAATTAGCTTGCTTTCCAAAATCTAATGTAAAAAAGCAAATCCAGTAGATTCATGGACATTAATATTATAAGGAAAAACAGCCAATCTGACCCAGTCATCCCAATTTCTTTCATCCTTAAAAAGTCTAATATATTCTATCAAGGTCTGGTGACTACGCTCTAATGAACCTAATTTTTGGAGATGGTAAGTAATAAATTGTATTTCCCGAATTTAAAAAAATTTTACACACTGATTTGATAAGGTGACGAATCAAATTTTCGCCCTGATCAGTGTGAATCACTTTCGGACACCCACAGCGAGAAATAAATTGTTCTGCTAATGCCTGCTCTATTATTACAGAATCAGTATCTTTTAGAAGGAGTGCATTTGAATATTTTGAAAAATTGCATTGAATAGATAAAATATGGATATTTCCTTTCAGAGTTGTGGGTAAGGGAACCACCAAATCTATTTGCATTTTTTCGAAGGGTTCCTTAGGAGCGTCCGTTGCAAACATGGGCTATCAATCAAAATCATGATTTCTTTATTTCCTAAAGAGGATGCATTATCTGGTTGGGTGTGTTTATTTTTTAAACATTTAATAACACGCCAATCTGGAGATTGGGGTTGTTCTACCTAGTGACACACAACATTTCCGGAAATTGCTTATGCGAGTAGTATTAGGCGTGCACCTTGTTTTTGCTTCTATTCTATTTAGATTCTAGTATATTACATCACAAATAGGGTTAGACAGGTTTTTACAGGGAGATCAATGTTTGCAGGACGAGTTGTAAAACCATGGCTTTCGGCTATGGGTTTTCAGCACGAAGGAATAATAAGGAGTGTTACGCGCTAGTTATCGAGCTGCTAAGTCCGCTTACTTCAATCACGGTTCGATCAGACAATAAACACCAACGTCCAATCAATATTAAAATAAGTTTATTATTAACAAAAAGACTCTGTACATTTACTTAGGCACACAGCCGTTTCACGTCCCATCGGACAACTCGACCCCGAACATACGAACTATGGCCGAACTCCAAGCCCCGCAAAACAAGTCACTTCGTCCACGATCTCAGCGGCTGGCCCGCTCAACTAGGGGGGGGGGGGGGCCCCTCTCAACCTAACAACTACCAACTTACGAAGACTAACTTCAAGAAATAATTAGACGTTAACATTCGGCCATCCTTTATGAACTTGGTCCTCCAAGCTACTACGTTACTGAACTGTTAGCATTACAGTGTCCTAAACCTCGACGTCTCCATATCTTAGCGGCTTTCGTCGTATTCGTGACCCCCGATGCACAGAATCATTCGTATCGGAAGTACAAGGATCTGGGTTTTTTTTTGTCGTTGGTACCTTCGTAAGAACATTATTATTCGCAGATATCGGCGCAGACGTTACATTTTTTTCAGCGCTCTTAGCCTCTTCATTTTCGGAATCAATTTCCTCTTCACTTTCACTGATAAACCCGTGCCAAATTTTTAGCTGGCTAACATGTTCCGTTGTCGCCCGCTTTTGTTACTACAATATCTCCGACTTGGAATTTAACATTTTTCGACCTAGACTTATCATACCGCTCTTTCGCACTATGTTGTTCACGTTCAATTTTGTCTCTGATTTTAAATCGAACTTCTTCTAGTAGGCGATATGTTTCAGACCGTTCTGTTAGCTGCCTAGTAAGTTCTTCATTGAAGCGAGGTAAATAGCCATAAAGAGCTTCAAAAGGTGTTTTGCGGGTGGTTTTGCAAATTGAAGTATTTAAGTCCCGCTCTATTTTCTGGACACTTTCATCTCAATGCCGCCCTTGTGTATCGGCCAAACTACTTTTCAATACTGGAAGAATGGTCTGATTCAGTCTTTCCACCTGACCGTTCGCTTTCGCATGTCGACTCGAATTAAAGGTAAGTTTGATACCGTGTTTATGACAAACATCGCTGAAGCTATCGGCCGTGAAGCTCGTACCCCGGTCAGTTATAAAACGCGCGGGTACTATGAAGCGCACGACCAATTCTTTGAATTTGCGTATCGTTGTTGAGGCCTTCGTATCTTTAACCGAATACGATTGACAGAATTTCGTTAAATTACATATCGCGGCCAGGATATATTTGTTACCACACGATGACGTGACGAATGGACCAAGGTGATCCAGGTGAACAATTTCAAAGGTCATCTTGCCCGCCGGAATGGGATGCAATTCCCCCGCCTATTTACCTGGCTTATGCTTCGCAAAAAGGCACTCAACGCACGATGCAATATGTCGACGAATATAACTTCTCATTCTTGGAAAATAGACATTTCCGCTGACCCGCGCGAGCGTACGGTCCACCGCAAAGTGACTCGTTAGATCATGATCCTTAATAACGAATGCCTTCCGCATCGCTCGAGGCACTACATACAACTCTCTATCCGCACTCTTTTTATACAATATTCCACCTATCAAAAGATAACCATTGACTTTCCCCCTCTCTCTACGCGAGCGCTTACTTTCTTCCATCTCTAAAATACTGATCTGTTGTGCCAATAGATCATCATGTCTTTAATACATTAAAATCTCATTCTCGGAAATCATGGTATTCAATACCAAGGCCTTGTCTATCTCTCCACTCGCCTCCTCAAGCGGTGCACGGGACAAGGCGTCAGCATGTCGCATTCTTTCGCCAGCGTGATGATGTATTTCGAAGACATACTCAGAAATCAAATTCTGCCAACGCACGCCTGACAATCAGTGATAACTCGAAACGGTATTCCTATAAGACGGGGTCGCAGTCGTTCCATGGCCCACACTATGACCATAAGCTCCAATTTCGTCGAATGATAATTTTATTCAACATCAGAAGTTCTACGGCTGATAGCGTAAATCAAGCGTAACATATTTTTATCATCGCCTTGCAGGAACATAGCGCCTAGACCGTCTGCACAGGCGTCTGTATGCAGTTCGGTGTACTTAGCTTTCGGATTATAATATCATAAGACCGGATATGACCCTAACAGCTTTTTAGTTTCGCGAAATGCCTGGTCTCGACGCTCGTTCCACTCAAAAACTTCATCTTTCTTGAACAATTCAACTATTGGAGCTAAAAACTTCGCAAAACCGGGAATGAATCGGCGAAAAAAACTGGCCAACACTTGGAAGCTGCGAGCTTCACGAACGTTTTTGGGTGTTGGAAACTCTAGAACCGCTTGAATTTTCTTTTCACCAGGAGCAATTCCAAACGCTACAAATGAATATCCAAGATAGTCAACTTGCTCAAGTCCAAATTCGCATTTTTTAAAATTAAGCGTCAAACCAGCACCCTTCAATAAAGTTAGAATTTTTTAAGCTTTTCTACCAATTCATTCCAGGATCGCGCATGGACCAAAATATCATCAAAATAAGTTAGTGCTAGTTTGTTTCCGAATGGACGGAATACGCATTTCATCAATTTAGCGAAGTAAAAGGGAGCGTTCATTAAGCCGAACATGGCCCTTTCGAATTGTCCTGTCTTATCCTGCGTGATGAACGTCTTTTCCTTCGCTCCCTCTGTGCAGGGAATATGCAAATACACTTGCGCCAAATCGAGTACTGCAAATATCGTCGCCCCGTGTAGTTCTTCTAGGCCGTCGTCTATGTTGGGGAGTGGAAAGTTCATACGAATGGTATTTCTATTCAGAGGTCGGTAGTCTACAACAAGTCTTTGAGACCCGTCTGCCTTTTCTATCAGAACACAGGGGCTCGTATAGGGCGAACTAGTTTCTATAGCTAATTTATTAGCTTTCCACTCTCCAACTTTTGCCTTGATTTGCTCTCTTTTAATCGCGTTTGTTGGGTATGGTTTTGAAAACGGTGGTTCAGAGCCTGGTTTCTCTACAATATCCATTCTTATAAGATGAGTACACCCTAACTCGGACGAATCTAACGCGACGCACATTCGGTATTCATTTAACAGTTCTAACAACTGAGTTTTTCGTTCATTGCTTAACGGTAAATTTTCTGAAAACTCATTTTCCGTTATCGACCTTTGTCGCGGTTTTCGCTCAGGAATATTCTCTTTTATGGTTACTGTCGAATTAAGGACGGTCCCTTTGTCAATCTTTAATTCCGTATTGTCATGATTTTCAACGGCAATAACATCTCCTCGTTATTAATCTTAACGCGTATAAAATTAAGTGATGCAGAAGGTAAATACGTTGATTCTAAAATCGTGGGCCGATCTGAATTTTGTTCTTTCGAATCTATTTCAGGATAAGTTTCAAATGGAAAATATTTTCGGTACACAAACTAAAAATGATCATCATATCGGCAATACGCAAGTTGAGGTAGGTTCGTATAGTTTCGCCCGATTAGCACATCGTATTGTTGTGCATTATCTCTGACTACTCGAGAAATGATATTTTTAGCCTCACACCCATCAACGATCAAATTTGCCCGAATTATTCCCTCTGATAATGCTGTGCCTCCTCCAAAACCTTCGATTTCATTTGGTGTCCTAACCAAAGAAAAACCGGCTTTTCTAACAACTGACTACGCTACTGACCGACGCTAACATACTTCTCATATTTCTTATGCGATTCGCTTTCTTTATTATTTTGATTAGCTAAGTTAATTTCCGCTTTAGGTAGCTTACGAGGTTTCGTACAATTTTTCGAAATGTGTCCTACCTCTTGAAAATTATAACGAGTTACTTCTGGCCTTACCTTACAGTCCCGCGCGATATGACCTTTCTCTCTACACCGGTAACAAACTCTACGTACGTCAGATTTTATCGAAGACTTCTCCTTTTCTGTTGACGACTTAACCTCTTCTGTAGATCGCTGCGCTGAATCGAAGTTTCTAGCTGCTGTTGTCGAACTTTCTTCCGTTCTTTGTGCCACTCTACGACGGTCTCCCTGCTGTCTCGATTGGTCTTTCCTGGCTCCAATTATTTGTTTCCGCGCCAACTCCAAAGATTCCAGCTCGATTATATTCCGCAACAAGTCATCAATATCAAAACGACTTTTGTTCATTATGGCGGTACTTGTTTCCCGCGATCAAAGACCAATAGCAATTTGCTTTTTTGATCTCATCTAAGTCAAAATCTAACGCCTTGCAAAGACTAAGCTTGTCGAAGACATACTCTTCGGTATTTTCATTTGGTTCCTGACAGCGCTGCTGCATCTCCTGAAAATTTTCAGTCAGTGGTTTTTTCATCGTGAAAGTATTACCGAAGGCTTTCCGGAATCCTCTCCAATCGTGAATTTCATCTATGTTGGCTAAATATCAATTTCTGGCCGCTTTCACCAAATTACTCCTAGCTGTCTCAAACGCGACCGCATCTGTTGTTGTGTTGTGCGATAGATCAGGCAGGACATTATAGTTTTGCACTGCAGGTGTCGGGTTGAGAGTTTGGCTAATTCTCTCATCAGGGTAGCATTTTGAATTAATAGACCTGTTATTGCGGTCATCAGCTGAGAGATCTCAACAGAAGGAGGCTGATTTACTAAAGGTGGCGCTGAAGTAGGGTCCTGTGCCGGCGGTACAGGCGCGGTTGAACCTGGCGAAGAAAATCTGAACTGGTTATTTTGAATTCCATCCTGACGAAGTGCAGCACCATCCGGAAAAAGAACAGTACCGTCCGACATGAGAATTCGTTCGTTTTGTAATCGTACGGCTGATTGTGGTAATAGTCCACTACCTAAATTTATAAGCAAATTGGCGGCTTTGTTAGTCTGCATTTTGTCACGTCACACACTTATTTATTAGTAATTGAAACACAATCAGTGCAATGAGCCACTAGGATCACTCACTTCAAACATTTTCGCATGCGCATTCAAAATCCTTTGTCTAGAACTAAAAAGGCACAGACACGCTCGTCGCCATCTTGGCTTCCACACTGTTCTCGAAATTTCGTTTCAATTTATTCTTCACTCAGGCGATATTTTTGTTTAAACTTATCACTCTCGCGATACACTCATGATTCTTTTCTTCTTCAGGAATGTCGAGTGTCCCACTTCTGAAATCAAGGTTCGATCAGACAATAAACACTAACGTCCAATCAATATTAAAATAAGTTTATTATTAAGAAAAAGACTGTACATTTACTTAGGCACACAGCCGTTCCACGTTTCATCAGACAACTCGACGCCGAACATACGAACCACGGCCGAACGCCAATCCCCGCAAAACAAGTCACTTCGTCCACGATCTCAGACCGACTGACTCAACGCTGGCCCGCTCAACTAGGGGGCTCTCAACCTAACAGCTACCAACTTACGCAGACTAACTTCAAGAAATAATTAGACGCTAACAGGAGACGGAACTGCCATTGACATCTTTTTCGAATCTGATAGGTGCAATGGCACCGTAAGGGCCAGGCCTGTAAGATAGTAATCACTCTTCACTTATTACGCAAGCGCCACGTGTCCTCTTTTCACGCACAGTAAAAGTGCGAGTGAGACAGCTTTTGAAAATAAAGTATGTTTATCAGGTTATGCGAGTTTGTTTTCTTTTGCTACGAGCAAAATTTTTTCGAGCTGTCAAGTAAAATGACTGTGTGAAAGGTGTAAACTATGATAATTAATACTTTTGGTTAAGTGAATACATAATTAAGTCAAGTGTGTTTTTTAAGATTGCGGTAATCAAAGAAGTTCGTTAAGAAAGTGGTAAGTGTTGGGCATTTTGACTTCATAGTCAGCTAACTTCACATTGTTAACTGCTGAGGGGAAAAACAATGGATCAAATGCATGGGATTAATAATTATTATTCACTATGAAGATATTGCAAAAATAAAGTTTTGTCCCATGCATTCCCAGATAGCAAACGTGCGGGGCACGTTACTCGCACGGCATGCGGGGCACGCGGTGCGTGCTGGGTGCGAGGCATATGGGTCGCATTTTGTGAGGGGCACGTAGGTGCGAGGCATATGCGACGCACTTTGTAATAGGCACGGTGTGCGGCGCATGTGTGTCGCACTTTGTGAGGGCCATTATATACATGATATATAAGTAATAAGCACATTTTTTGATAATAGTATTAAAGTAAACTATTATTATTGTAATAAATTTTTTTTAAATATTGATAATTATTATAATTAAAGATTGAATTAATTGATATTGTAAAAATTTTTTATTTACAAAAATTAAAACATTCCCCATTTTATAATA
>CAKNYM010053256.1:150103-204662 GCA_932195095.1 Andricus curvator | reverse complement strand
TTTTTTTACTTGCGCGTGGCTAGACCATGTATTTATTGGATCATGGTAAGGAGTAGTATCCCTGTAAGTGGGGAGTCGGACGAGCGACGTCCAAGAATTCGTTAATGCTGGCCACGAATGAAAACTCGTATGCACGGTGGTGCACATGCGCACTGGCGGTTGCCATGCCAACGATGTCAACACGTGTTTGAAGTTTCGAACTTGTGTTTTGTTTTGAACATTTCTGTGCTGCCGGTTTAGTAAAATAAAATTGTGAATGTGAATGTTTCAATAAAATTTAAAGAGTATATCTAAAATATAAAAATTTTGCACATATTAACGTACAATATTTTGTTCACTGAAATTAACTTTATCCCTTACTTACGTAATCCATAAATGATTATAATAATGTTATTGTAGTACTTACACTTTCTAGATCCTTTTCGTATTTTTGATGCCATTTTCCTTCTCGATTTTAATTCAGGAACGTGATATACACCCAACAAAATAAAAACACAAACGAACATAACCTACATATGCATCGAGATGTCAAATATAATGTAGGGGAGTGGGTATAACACGTGACTGCGAAAACAGCTCTGCGCATGTGCACGACCGTGCATACGAGTTTTCATTCGTGGCAAGCATTAACGAATTCTTGGACGTCGCTTGTCCCACCTCTGCTCACCAAACACATAGGGTGATACCACTCCTTACTATTCCTTCGTGATCCAATCCAACAAACTATGGTCTCACCACGAGCAAGTAAAAAAATGTCAACCAATCAGACGGCTCCTTAGTTCGACCAGTCGACCCTTCCATCTTGGATGGAGTTCGGGCGGCGGATTTGAACCGACTGGGGAGTACGATTGAGATCGTAAGAAGTTGAAATAAAAAATTGCACTATACAAAATAATTTGTCATGCATAACATCAAAAAATTGAAGTAATTCATAATTAATCAGGGAATAAGAGTTACGTTTGGAATATTCATTAAAGAACTTCTAAAGTTTTAAAGCATGTCTCACAGTATATTGGAGTAACAATATGAATCATTTACGAAAGACTGTAGTCTTTTTTCGCTACATTTCTTCACTAACAATTTATTTGAAATAATTCATTAAAGGTTATGCCAAGGAGTTGATCTTTATCAATATAAAATATAAATAATGTATGTATTCTTTATAATTATATACATATAGGTGAACTATATAGGCATTTTTATAGGTATTTGCAGTAGGGTCCAGGAACGTTCCCGGAACCTGTAAAATGTCCGCCGGTTGGAAACGTTCCACTGGAACCTGAGGGGCACCTTAAGTTATTGTTATTTTCAACAACAATTATCTACTACACTATATTATGATATCCATATCATAAACTATCATCGATTTTGACCTATCACGTATGGTTTACGTGATATTCATTGATAATAATAACATAGTTTATGTTTGGAACGTTCCGAAAGTTCCCGCGAAACGTTCCGTGCTATTAGGGCTGTAACTTCAAAATTCTTGAACGATTTACTCGGAATTGGCTAAATTTTTTAGATTAAAACTTTTTTACTCTCATTCAGAAACTCAATATTTCGCGAAAAAGTTTTTGTTGTTTATTTGAACTAAAGATTACATTTTTATCGCAATCCGCAGCCGAGCCAGCTCTTATTTGTGGTTAGTGTTTGAGATTGTCAACTTCCACATCCATGTATTTCCTGAAAACTGGATACCGTTTCCTAATCAAACCTTTTTTTCTTAATTTAGATTATACAGAATGTTTTTTCGCTTTCCTGAAAAATTCCGATTTTTTTGGTTTTCTCGAGCGTTTTCTAGTTCTGTACTTCCACCCTTCATTTATTTTATTTATTTTTTCTAGCTCTTACTTTTTTAATATCCATTTACACCTTCGGGAAATTCAGTGGAATCTATTAATATTTGAGTAATCTTTCAGTGACTTGCAGAAGATAACTAAAATATTACTAGATTTAAGTCCAGGGACCTGTCCGAAACTTTCATTTCGTCAGGGTGCTTTCCACGATTGCAGATCAGCAGATTGCATGCAGAAAGTTCACAAGAGTGAAAGAGACAGGCTGTTCTCCATCTCTTTCACTCTTGTGGACTTTCTGCATGCAATCGGCTTATCTTCAATCGTTATGTTATCCAAAAAGTACCAAATCTTTTGTTTCCTTTTCGTTACGTTTTGACAGGTTGGAACCAAATTAAAAACGAAATTTTTATAAAGTCATATTTTACGCGTCTGTCCTCTAATATTTACATAAGATGCACAAGGATTCGAATAAGCTATTTTTTATAATTACGCTTAATTAAAAAATGTCGTTAAAATTTTGGTATTTTAAATAACGTAACTTAAATTGAATGAATATAGTTACGTTTTGGCAGTATAGAAACCGAACGAAAATCACGAAAGTATTTTGTTTCGTTTCGTTCGGGTCCCTGGATTAACTAATTTCGGCATCTATTGAAATACCTTTAAATCCCGTGACTTATTTTGAAATATCTCCAAATCTCTTGAAATACCTAAAAATCTTTTGTAATCTGTGAAAATCGTTCTTAAGTCGTTAAAACTTGTCGAAATTTCAAATTCCGTTGAAGTCCTTCGGTGTCTCTTCAAACATCGGTATTTTGAAATCTGATTAAACTCCTTGAAGTCCCTTAAAATCTTGTAAAAAACCTTGGAAGAATTGAGTGTCTCTCTGAAATTGTACAAGGTAATTTCTTCAAACACTTGAAATCTTTTAAAATCACTTAAAATCTGTGAAACCTCCCATAATCCTTTAGAATTGTTTTGTACTGCACTGAAATCTTTGGAAATCCCTTGTAATCCATTCAAATCACGTGAAAACTGTCCAATCTTTTGCAATCTCATTTACAGTGAAAATAATTGATATGTTGTTGATATATTGAGTGAAAAATATAAAATCTTACGTAGGAATGGGCCCCCCCGCCCCCGCCACCGAAATCTTACGAGTCCTTACAATAGAGCCTGAAAATAAAAAAATCATCCTTACGTAATTAATGGACGTTCTCTAAATAAATTCGAAATAAATTATCTTTAAAAAGATAAACCCCCTGGAAAGAGAGGCCCACGCTACAGCCTTTTCAGCCCCCTCATCAGTAATCCAGCTTAAAACTTTTGAACTTGACGTCAAAATTTGCAAATAATTTGATTACATTTAAATTTAATTTATTTGACCAATTATAAGTAATAAATACTGAGAATTTGTTCTAAAAGCCTTACTTTTAGACCAAACATTAATAACAAATTACTTTTCTGGAAAAAAAGTTTATTTGTTTTTTTAGATTACAATTTTAACACCAGACTTCTTTGGCAATTTGTTGTAATGATATCAAAAATGATAAAGTCTATGACTTAAAGTCTACGATACTTCTGCGATATTTATACAATAGTAGTCAATTCTTTATCTGGAGCAAAAGCAATTTCATTTTGCAGGGAATACAGGAATAGCGAGGTTCGTTACACTCGTTTACATTAAACTATTCATATATCTAACTTAAAAGTCAAAAGTTGAGGCCTAGAGTTCGCAAAAAAAAAAGATATTCTTATATTTATAAAGTTTTTATGCTTGGAAAACAAGTGAAACGCAAGGGAAGAATGCCAAAATTTTGGAATAGTTGATAAAACTGTTCAGTATGAAGAATCACAGCAAACTTTTTGTAACACACGGAAAGAGTCCCATATAAATTGAGCATTAAGAAATATTTTTAAAAGATTTTAATGCTATTAAAACCTATTTTGGCATTTCATTAGACTGTTTAAAAAAAAGGATTTATAATTCCAAACCATAATTTTTTCGACAATAAAATGTTCAAAATTTGAGAAAGCTTTAAAATATTAGGCAACATTTGTCATTAGAGACTTTAAAATTTGCAACAGTTTGTCAAATTTTGATTCCATGCATTCTTCCGAGTAACACAGAAAGTACAGTCTTGAATAATGACTTAAAAAACTAATCCTAATTCAAATCACGATGATAATAAAAGTATCTGAATCTGACGGAGTAAACCGTTTACGCATTATTTCCATTTGAAAATAAAGATTCATCGACGTAGTAGAATTTACACAAAAAAAATAATATTGTAAATAACAAAATGGCTTTTGATTATACATCGATAGATAAATGGAAGTAGAACTAAAAAAATCGAGCTTGTGCTCGTGAAATTGAATCAATAATTGGAAAATCCAGTACGGTCAGTACTTATTCTAAAAATAATAAATTTTAGAACCTATTTAGAAATCCTCGTCAATTGGATAGTGCGATTATTGTTACTCTGTCGCACTTCGGTCAAATAAAAAGAAAAAACATCATACGTGTCAGAGTGACGGGAAAAATACTGCTTTGAAAAAATACGGTAAAAGGCAACAGCAGCTAAAAATCGCGACTTGCCTGAATTGACTATAACGCGCGACTTGCGACTATTTACATAAATTTTGTTTAAAGATTTCAACTCTTAAAGAGAAAAGTCTACGTAGATTTGTTGTATTAAGCGCATTAAGTGATGTAGTTCTGACAATCGTTGGACAAATCGCGACCAGGCGATATATATTATGCAAATATCCCAACAAGGCAGAAGGACTTGCTCATTTTTCTATCAATCGACCTGGATTGTAGGTATCGCTACCTGAATTTTACTTATCTGAGAACATATTGTATGTGTGGCAGGATTAAATGGTAAGACATGATAATCTTGGCTTCATATTGGGATTTTTTAGGAACAAGTTCGAGAGGAAAGAAGGCCTGCTTCGTTCGCGTTGTGATCTTCGTTCATCGGGTCTCTGTCTGCTGCGGCATCGACTTCCAATAATTCCTCCTTATTCGCTGCCTGAAAGAAAATATTGACATTTTTTAATAGTTAGTACCTATTACAGGCCTCGAACTCTTTTCAGAGGTGAAAAATAGTGTAAGCTGTAAGTTAGAAATTTAGATTAAGACTTTCAATTTGAGATAGTACGATTAAAATATGAAATTTATTGTTAATTTTTTAATAATCCAATTTGAAAGTATTCCATTACGAACATTTTCGACTTAAAAAGTTTCAAAAATTTTCAGTTTGAAACACTATCAATATAAATTTGACAAATATTTATTAATTTATAGGCATTTGTTTAAAAACATATTTTGTTCTCATTTTTAATCCGTCGACATCGTTTTTTTCAACAATCTACTATAATTACTCAAAACAATCCCTAGATTTCGTTAAAAACTATACTTATAGGAGATCTTGATGGAGTTACTGATATTTAATATTTCCGATAAAACAAAGTCTATGTGTTGAAAAATAGCTGAATTGTGAATTTTGACAGTAAATTCGTTTAAGCCATGAACTATTAGGTGTACAAATAAGTTCTGCCCGTTTTAAGCAACTTTTATTTTATTTATAAAAATGTAACAAAATGCAAGTATTAATTAATATAGCGGCTACTGGCTTCTACTACTGTTCCCGAACGCTCAGGCAATTGATGGATTCCATAGCGAAAGAAGGCTTAATCTTTTCACGCTATAAAGTCATCCACCATTTCTCGCACTTCAGCTTCAATTTTAATTTGGTGCTCAGCTAAGCTGTTTTGTAACGAGCGAAAAAGGTGGTAATCTGACGGGGCAATGTCTGAAGTGTAAGTTGGATGCGGCAAAATTTCTTATTTCAATTCTTCTATGGTTTGACGGACCACGGAACTTCTATGTGGCCTAGCGTTGTTGTGCTGAAGTGCGAGAAATGGTGGATGACTTCATAGCGTCAAAAGATCAAGCTTTCTTTCGCCAAAAGTTTTTTAAAACGGGTAGAACCTATTTGTACACCTACTATTTTACCGGAAACTTTATTTTATTTTTATATTTTACCGGAAAAAAATAGTTCTCAAAAATTGAAAAGTAATTTCTAGTCCACTCCATGTAAAACCACATGCCTATCTGTTTAATAAGAGCTAAAAAGTTAAGATGTGTATGAAATTTGTTTATAGTGTTAGAAATTATTATTAATATTCAATAATTCGTAACAAAAAATTACTTTTAAATATATTGAGATATATGTAAATGTTTAAATAAGGATGTACATATGAGTAATAGAATAAAAAAATAAATAAAAAATAAAAAAAATAAAATATATATAATTGTCAAATTTATTTACAAAGCTTCATTAAGAAATAATGAAATTTATAATGTTCTCAATTTAAAACTGTTCGACTATTAACGCTTTCAAATTAAAAAGCTATAAGTTTTTGAATTTTGGATTACAAAAAATACAGGTTTGAAAGTTTCAATTTTATTTGAATTAAATCTAGTGAACTCGTGAGGGAAATGAAAAAAAAACTAGTCGTATTTTGCTTCAAAATGGAGAAAAAGTTGAAAAAGTCGTATAATCCAAGGCCTAACATAGAAATAAAGAATAGATAAAGTATTCTGGATAAATTCCTACGAGTCCGAGGCCTGACATTATTATACATAAAAAATATTTACATTAAGTTTGGAATTTACAGTAAAAAAGGACAGAAATTGTCATATATAAGTGAAAAGGTATAAGGTATATTTCTCGGTTTAGTAAAAATTTAAAATTAAATTTGGCCTACCTCTTTAATCATATGTCGGCAGTTCTCTACTATACTTTTCCTCTGGTCAACTCCGTTAGTAAAAGCTCCATCCGATTCACGCAAGCTGCTCAAAGTGTTTTTCAACTCGGTCAATTCCGCTACAGTCATTTCCAGTCTTGCTTCCAGAACAGATCTAAGATAAAGAAAAAAATAATTCATTCATTATAAAACCAATCAAGGAGA
Source organism: Andricus curvator (assembly GCA_932195095.1). Classification (NCBI taxonomy): domain Eukaryota; kingdom Metazoa; phylum Arthropoda; class Insecta; order Hymenoptera; family Cynipidae; genus Andricus; species Andricus curvator. The sequence goes on along the minus strand of CAKNYM010053256.1, from coordinate 197,883 downwards.
AACCTATCTTAGAATGCGAATAATATGCGAAAATTGAAAATTACTTTTCGTCTCTCAGCTCGTGAATGCACGTATCATTGTCAAGCTGAATAATGCGAAGGACTTTCAAAAGCTTGGTAACGAGATTATCAACGTCGATTACTTGATCAACGAGACTAATTGCTGGACAATAATTCAAGGACGTTGGGCCATCTTGAAGGCCGATTTCTGACTCACTCACAGATTCGTAATTCTCGTCCTCTTCATCTTCCACCTAACATCAATTAAAATGTCATGAAATATTGTATACTTTTAAACATGAAATCAAATATTTTAAATATATTCAATTGGGGCATTTATAATAATAATTAATCAATACTAATTGCTTTATTATTTAAATTTGAAAAAGATTTAAACATTTTCGAACTCCAAGGTAAGGTATATAGCGGAGACCACCCTCCAGTAGATAATGATCCTAAAGTAGATAATCATTAATTATAAGCACAAATATTGGTAAAATCATTAATTCTAATTTTAATATATTAATATGTATTGTGTCTTAACTATTAATTACGGGAAATTAATTATTTCACGTACATTAGTATTTCGAAATAATGATTATCTACTGTAGGCTCATTATCTACTGTAGGGTGGTCTCCCCTAATGTAAATTACTGTAAAAGTGATTTCAAACTTCCCAGCGGAGAATGCTCTCAAAACAGGGGAAATATAGGGTGATATTTCATGAAAATAGGGTAATAAATTCTTTTAAATAACATTAATGTAGGTACCATACTCCTAAGATTTCAAATCGAAATATATTGCACTTTTAACAAAATAGTGGAATTTTCAAACAAAAAAGACGAACTAGATAACAAGTTATATGTGTTAGACAGCATTTTACTTTTAACCCCGAAAAGATAAACTATACTACCAACCACAAAGTTAATTTTCAATCAAGAAAAATGCATTTTCAGTAAAATAGTTGAATTTTCCACCAAAAACAGGTGCATTTTCAACCAAATAGTTTAATTTTCAAATAAAAAAAGACGAATCTTTTAGAAGCCAGTTGAATTTTCTACCATAAAAGATGAATTTTCAACCAAAAAAGATAACTTTTCTACCAAAATATTCATTTTCAATCCAAAAGGATGAATATTCTATCCAAAAAGACGAATTATCAACAAAACAGTTGCTTTTTCGACCAAAAACTATGACTTTTTAAGAAAATAGTTTGATTTTCAAAAAATAACTACATTTTTAACCGCATAGTAGAATTTTTAACCAAAAGAGAAGACTTCTGGTCTAAAAATATAATAGTAGACTTTTTAATTAAAAAGAATTAACTTTCAACCATAAAAGATGAATTTTCAATCCAAAAGGACGAACTTTCTGTCCAAAAAGACGAATGTTCAACAAAACAGTTGAATTTTCAATAAGAAAATATAACTTTTTAACAAAATAGTTGAATTTTCAACAAAATAATTAAATTTTCAACCAAATAGTAGAAGTTTTAACCAAAAGTGATAATTTCTGCACTAAAAATGTGATAGTAGACTTCTTAATTAAGGATCTAGAGTCAAAAGTCGCCTATCTTCAAAATGATTGATAAAATCGGCAAAAATAAATCTATCATTAATTTCTGCAAATCTTGATGGAGCCCTCTAGGCGTACTCTAGAAAAAATAATTCAGGTTACAATTGTTTATTTAACAGTATCTATTTAGAGTTTAAGTTTTTTCATTCTCTTCAGAGAAAAGTTACAATTTTTATTTAATTCTAATGATCAAGGCCTCATTTTATTCTTTGACGTATTCTCAACAATTCTATTTGAGTGGGTTTAATTAACAAAAATAATTTAGAAATCATACAGGTATTACTGATATAAAGAATGATAGTTTAAATTTAATAGCCACCATCTAAATAGAATTGTAGAGAATCGTTCAAATAATCAAATCAGGCATTGATCATTAGGATTAAATAAGAATTGTAACATTTCTCTAAAAAGAAAGCAAAAACTAAAACTCTAAATAATTACTACTAAATAACCAATTTTAACCTGAATTCTTTTTTTAGAGTACGCTTAGAAGCCTCCATCAAGATTTGCAGAAATTAATGATACATTTATTTTTGTCGATTTTATCAAACATTTTTAAGATTTGCGACTTTCAAGATTGATTGTACGTAGTGTACATCTTTAAGAAGAATTAACTTTTAACCAAAAAGTTTAATTTTCAACCAAAAAGACTTTTCTACGAAAAGATGAATTATCAAACTAAAATTACGTTTTTTCGTTCTAAAAAGACGAATGTTCAACAAAACAGTTGAATTTTCGACCAAACAGAGATGATGACATTGGATGACATTTTAAGAAAATAGTTTAATTTTCAAAATTAAATTTTCAAGCAAATAGTAGAATTTTTAAACAAAAGAGATGAATTCTGGACCAACCATATAATAGTAGACTTTTTAATTAGGAAGAATTAGTTTTCAAACCCATAAAAGCTGAATTTTCAACCAAAAAGATGACTTTTCCACGAAAAGATGAAATTTCAATCCAAAAAGACGCATTTTCAATCGAAAAAGATGAATGATATGTTTAACAAAACAGTTGATTTTTCGATATAAATATGTGTTTTTAATAAAATAGTAATAAATCGAAACTTTATTATGACAATTATAGTCATTCATTCTATAAATTTAGGTTAGCTATGTCATTACTATGTTAAATATCTAAAAAATAAGTTTTCGTTCTGAAATATACAAGGAACTTTAGTATTTGAACGATCCATCAACACAAGCTTTAGATTCTTAAATATATAGTATAACAGGAACATTAATTTTTGAAAGAAACATTAAATTTAAAATATTAAATATAAAATGATCTTCGATATTTTAACAGAGGCGATTGGTAACACTGAACACAATGGGGTCGTTGCATGAATTTTAGGTAATATATTTTTTGAATACTGCATAACATTCTGAACATTTTGGTGCATTTAAAAAAAATTTTGAAAACTTCATTGTGGAGAAAAAAAATGTTTAAGAAAAGTATTGAAATCCCTATTCAAAAGCTCTGTGACCTTGAATGGTCACTTCCCAAAAAGCGCGTAACCAATCAGAATAATGATCACGAAGTACTACAAGGAAACCGCACACCATGTATTTCACTTGGCGCCATTTGGCGATCGCCTTTCCTCCGATTTTCTCCATAGCGAGATTTCTTCCCAGATGAGAGCGCCTCTTCAGAGAAAATTTGTAACTAAATTGTCGTCTGCTACTATAGGAATCGTAATTCTTGAATTTGCCACATGTGACGCTCTCATCTGGGAAGAAATAAAAATCCGAGGACAGGCGATCGCGCTTATGGGCTGTTTACCACCATCTCCGCCACAGGCGTGCGGTCTCCTTGTAGTACTTCGTGATAATGATCTATTGACTAACGAAGTATCTAGCAGACACATGGAGAATAGACATAAGGAGCCCAAAGTCCTGTACATTGACTTCACCAAAAACGAGCATTTTTCTGTCGGATGTACAATAACGCATCGAAATGCTAGATCTTCTCGAGCGCGGCGCTAGTGTGGTACGGGTAACGATGGCCGCCGTCATGGTCCGTGTAAATATAACCTGTGATATAACCCTAATCAAAAATACAAAATTCCTAAATGACTAAAACAATTTTTTAAGACATTTAAAGGATATTGAAATGTAAAAACTGTTATATTCACGTGGAAGTCCGATGTCAGTTCTGTGATGCGTATGCGTACAAGATTGAAAACTGATCAGTTATATCCTTATTGTTTTCCACGTTTGTGCAATAAATCTGAAGTACCTACCACGTCCATTGCAGGATCAATTCCATTACATAGAATCACCGATATTTCGAGATAAGTAAAATAAAATTTCTCCGTTTTAATAATAATTTACACATTTCTATTAAAATCACATTGGTAAATAATGTAAGATGTCAACATATACGGCGGCCATTTTTCTCCGTGCAACACTAGCGCCATAACTCGGGCAGTATTGTAACCCTTTTTATACGACAAAAATTTGCTTATTTTCGGTTACATTACTTTGGTCTCCTTATGTCTATTCTCCATGAGCAGACAGCTGGAGAAAATTCAATTTACAATTTCTAACAGAGATATTTATTTACTTATAATTGTCGAAAAGCAATGCAATTTTTCTTAAAATATAAAACCTTTAAAAAGATAGTAATGAATAATATCATTCAAGTGCGTGAGAATGAAATGTTTCCAAAGATTACCTCAATTTGAATATCTTTTACAATAGGTTATGTTTACTGTTTACGTTTACCCGTTTACCCATTCAGTCGCTAGCGGCCATATTATATTCCATCACCAACCGGACAACCGCGCTAATCAGAATGAAGTACTTCCCGGAAAAATTCAAAAAATATACTTTTTAAACATTAAAAAAAATATTTAAACTTGATTAAAAAAAACTTTCCTTCCGTAGTTACATTATTTTTTTGGTGTTCTTTTAATTTTACTAGGAAAAAAAATTATTTGAAAATATGCAACAACCCCATTTAAAAAACACTTTTTCGAAGAACGAGGCGATATGTAAAAAAAAATCGGAAAAATTCCCAGTTTTCAAAAGAATTCACGGCTTTTTCCCAGTGCTCAAAATTCCACACTAATTCCCGGTTTTCCCGGTCAGTGGCCACCCTGCGAGGTACTAACTCACTTTTTGGGGTAAACGTTGTTTTTTATAAACCTTATAGAACAACTTTCAATTACAATCTAGAAGATACTTTACCGATTAACAAGATTGCCGTGAAAATCTCGATTTTGGTAAAGCCGGAAATGAAAAAAAATCGCTCAAAAGGGAAATCGTTACCTAGGTTGAGTGTGTTTAAATTTACAAAGTCTTACCTTTCGCCTATGTAAAATAGCGTGTGAAAGATTCGTCAGGCTAGTACTTTCCACTTTAAGTCTGGACTTCTTAAAACTATCTTCTTCAGTTTCTGGCACGCTCAGGGCTCTTCTCAGAGAATCGCTGCTCGAAACCATATTATGCGAATACGTATCCGGTAAAGGTACGTCTTCCAAGACACTTTCCATCATAAGACACGGCTCGGTTTCAAAATCAAGTAATTCGGACGAGGATTCTGTACTCAGTTCTGAAAAGATAATGAGTATCTCGAGTTAATTTACCAATGCCCTGAAAATTGCCGCCCTTCTTCAATTTTCTTTACTAGGTTTTTCTAGAGATCCTCTATGGAGAGTTGAGACACGTTTCACCCTCCAATGGTCGCCGCTGTACCGGAACTTTGATATTTTCATGGGGCGGGAAAAGTTTGAACAGTGTTACTTTTATCAATTCTTTTGTTTATGGAAATTTTGGAGTATATGTGTTTCAAAATAAATATTATTATCTTCCTAATAATTTATAATGTTAAATCCTCTTCCAATTAAAATTATAATTTGAAAATTGCGCCAACTCAAGCCAATCAAAATCAATAAAAAGTCAACTAGTTTCGGTACAGCGGCACCAATCAGAATTAGAGTGTACCCCATGTCTCAACTCTCCCTTGAGGATATCTCTAGGTTTTTCGATTGCAGATTTGATGAGCTGAAAAAGGCGGCACTGAATTCAGGGTGTCTAACGAAATTTCGTTTTCAAATTCGCGGATTCCCCGGATCGGAATGAACATTTTTCCCGGGTTTCTCTTGTGATATTGTGTCTCAATTTCGTAAGTCATTATTAGTTAAAAAAATACTAAAATATACTTGAAAAGTTTTAAAAACTAATATTCTTTTATCAGGATCAGTATGATTTTACCGAGAGGACCGGTTTAAGATAAGTATTAAAGAAAATACCTTGAAAAGAAAAGTCACAACATCATGTTTATAAACAAAATGAGACATGCATTACTTCTAAACCAAAATTTATAACAAGGGAGGGAGAATTGTTGAAGGCATGTAAGATATCAAAATTATGCTGATTTTCCTTAGCAAATCGTGCGCCTCCCTCAGTCGAGGCGGACACGGCGGATCCAAAAATGAAGTTTCTTAACGGAGACTTTGGGATATCAGGTCGAATCCCTTTGTATGTAGAGTTGTAGAACCTCCCCTTGCAAGCGGGGCTCTGCGGGGGTGTTCATTTACCTAGCTACTCGTGGGACCATCATGGGCGACAAAATCAAAATAACAAAAAATAGCGAGGGCTCCGGTGCCGGGCCCTCATCTAACCCACCGCCAATGGGAGACGGTTCCACAGGGGCCATCCTACCAGAAGCGGTGGAAACCATTAACATCGATGAAAACAACCAAGTTGCTACGGTTGAAGAAAAGAAGACTGTGCTCTCTGCAAAGAGGAAAACACATAACGATGCCCAGAAAAACAAAGCCCGCATAGCGCGGCTCTGAAACAGTAGTCAAGGCTCCAAACAAGGTGTCTCGAATATCGCAACAGCATCTGAAGCAACTCCTCCTGCTCGACCTACGGGCAAGAGAAAGAAGGAATCCAAAAACACTCCTCCGAACAGGGAGTTGAAACGGTCAAAGGCTCTGGAAACACAGAGCCTTATTTTCGCACAGATGGCTAACAACACCATCCTGAAAGTTATCGTGGCATCGGGTTACCATGAAGCCTGTCTAACTCCAAGTCAGCTGGACAGGCTGAGAGAGGAAATTTCTAAAGAGATTGATGCATTAGCCCGCGAGGGTCGTGCCCTCAGATTTGATGACACCTTCATCACGTCAGAAACCACCGTAATGCACGTTGCAGACAACTGGTCGCGGTATTGATTGGTGGAGAGGACACCATTGTTTAGGCCCAAAGAGGGACTAAACGTGGACAACCAGGGGACTGGCTTCAAAGGTACCGCAGAGCTCCTGAGCTTCCAGAACCCCACTCGGTGACGGGCTGGATTCTAACTGTAGGTCTCCCCGAAACATCAATTAGGGCATTCCCGGCTCTAGAATACCTACCCTACCTAGGTGCAGACAGGCATTGCCCTAATCTAAGAACCCTGGTTATACAGAAAAAGAACCAAGGGCATGCATAGCCGTCACGGGTAAAGATGCGATTTTGGTTCGTAAGCTGTGCTCCAGGGACCTCACCGTTATTAAGGTGAGGCTCAGAGGCAAAAGCGGAGAAAGACTAGATATGTATATCGCCTCGGCTTATTTCCCGGGCGACGCTGAGGGGCCCCCACCTCCTAGAGAGGTCAAGGCTCTAATTCAGCACTGTCATGAGAATCGGATTTTTCCTCTGTTGAGCTGTGGCGCAAAATCCCACCATACAGTGTGGCGGAGCACAAACATCAACAGCAGAAAAAGAGATTTAATGAAATACACTCCCTCATTCCAGATTAAAAACAGGAGTGAGGTTCTCGATTTGACTCTATGCTCGGAAGAACTGAGGAGCAAGATGGTGGGCTGTAAAGTGTCCGACGAGGAGTCTCTTGGACTACAAATATATCTTGTTCCAGTTAGCCCTAAGAAAACCGGCGGTTTCAAAGATCAGAAACCCAAGGAACGCACTTTGGTACTCATAAAAGAGGAACTCCAAGGTAGGCTCGTGGAATTCCCCACAAGCTACGGTACCAAGGAGCAAAAAGGAATACGCCCACACATAGTGGTGGCACTCCCATGTATTGTTTTCAAGACTTATGTTTTTAATTCCGGGGTACTGCTAGATGGGACTGATAGTGCAACGAAGTGCGAATGTGCAACTAAAAATGCGCATGTGCACCTTTCATTGGGGAAAGCAGGGCTTGAAAAAAATCGCTGCCAGGGATTTGTTAGTCTACTAATTTTCATTCATTTTTTGTGTCCAGGGGGACCGCGGGATGGCGCTGATCCTGAAATTAAGTCTTCAAAACGATACACGGAAGTGCCATCACTATACGCCCACAGCGGCGATAGGACACATGCTCTCTGAGGAGTACCTACACGGTGCGGTAACCACCAAGACGGGTCACGCGATGAGCCAACTGGCAAGAGCAAATGATGGACTTGGGGAACTAAACATACTAGGCTCCCAAGTGACATCAGTACACTACCCATTCTAGAAATGAAGCACGACACAAAAATGTCTCCAAACGAGAGGGGGGCGGGGGTCAGGAGCAAGAATCTCTGACAGCACAGGAAGGAGAGGGGGATGGAGATCCCACTTGGGCGACATGCCACCATCTTTCAGGCGGAGGTCCTGGCCGACTTCCGCTGCGCCGATACATTAATAGAGGAAAACACTGGTGGTAGGAAGATTAAAATCTGCTCGGACAGCCAAGTGACAACGTAACCCTCACAAGGATTCCTGCTCACATAGGGATCAAGGGCAATCAAAAAGCAGAGCAGCTGGCGAAAAGCGACGCAGCAATTTAATCCATAGGCCCAGAACCAGCACTGAGACTAGCCTCTTGCTGCATCGGTGGAGCGTGGTCGAACTGTCCACATTGAAGTCTCGACTGGAAAGAATCAGGGGACTAGTTCTAAGAGGCATAAGGGAGCCTCAAAGTCGACACCCACAATGGCATTGGGGACACTAACAGGGTTAGCGCCCTTCCATCTCACCATCAAGACCATGGCTGCGAAGGCAGTAAAGGGCGGAAGGATCTCGACGAAATTTCGGATCCCAACCGATATCGCGAGTAGGCCGATCCTGAGCATGCTCAGGGATAAAACACCCGTTCACAGATGGCTCCAGGAACGAGGAGAAAGCAGTTTCGATAGGTTCCTACGCCACAGTCCTACAATCTGAGATTATGGTCGTGCTCCAGTGCGCCTACAAGGCACAGAAGTATGGCAACAAAAGAAACATCCGTATCTGCTCAGACAGCAGGGCTGTTATAATGGCCCCGAATGGAATAACGACTACGTCGCTGCTAGTATGGGAGTACTTTGAGGTACTGCACAATCTAGCCACGGAAAAACGAGTGACTCTACTTTGGATCCCTGGACACAGTGGCATCAAAGGCAATGAGATCTCGGACAGTCTAGCAAAAGTAGCGACAAGAGAATACTTCACTTGTCCTGAACCAGTTGTAGGCATTTTCATTAGATTAGTCACTGAAGAAATCAACAGTTGGCTGATCGAGGAACATCAGAAGGACTGGCAAATGACCACTGGCTGCAGACAGGTCAAAACACTCATGGGTTTAAATTTAAACCCTAATCGAGCTGAGGAAATACGCAAGCTCGGTAGGAACGAAGTCAAGGTCATAACAGAAATGTTTATAGGACATGGAAGCCTCGCCTATCACAGACATAAGATTAGGCTCGCAGATAGCCCGGGAAGTAACTGCATCAGTGAGCCAGACATATCGGCCAATAGCGTGGCTGCGGTCCTCGCCGTATGGAGAGGGGTTTGGGATCATGCATAGACCTACAAGGGCATGCAACGGAATTACCCCAGCGTCAGTGGCTCTTGTGGTCTCAACCCTAACAATAATAATAAAACCCATGTAACCATGTTTTATCATTAAATGTTATTTTTAACATATTATTTAACAATATATTCAAATTATAACCACGTTTCACGATTATTGGGACCGTCACGATTACTACGACATTTACCTTAATACGATCGAAAATTTACTAGAAAAAAAGTCTTTTTCCTAAATTCCGTGTTTATTAATAAAAACCTACCCACACAAAAAATAGCAGAACTAAGGCAGAAGAAAATACCACAACAAATTTATCTCAGTTTGACTTTTAAGCTGGCATTAATAGACAAATTGACTGCTTGCGCCATGTTTTTGTTAGTAAATTTTTAAGAAAGAACCACAGAGTTCCTGGATCTGCTCACCAATTCCCGGCATTTCCGTATTTTTTACGGAGCACAAAATTGCCGGCAAATTCCCGTATTTCCCGGGTCGCTAAACACCCTATGAATATGCCAGAATATGTTTAAATACCTTTTTGAATTTGTTTGGCAGTCTCCAAGGTAGACTTCTTGTCGGAACTTTTTCCCATGAAGGGATGAGTTGCTGCATTTCTAATCGCTCCAATCACAGCAGAAACGAAAGTTCCTCTTTTCGGACTAGGTGTACAATCTTTGATACTGTGTCTCGAACTGACAGGACTGGAATCGACGCTGCTGTTACTTTGACTGTAGGCTTCGTTATGGAATATTTCATCCTAGAAAAAACTTGTAAACCTCAAAAAAGGATAAAAACTAGAAGGAAAAAAAGAGCAGGGAACAATACAGTAAGCTTTACAATCGAATGAAAGTAAAAATTACTTCAAAAATTAAAATGTAACTATTAAGAATTGAAACATTTTAAGCTCTCTTTATAAAGTGTAAACTAATAAAGATGAGAATTTACCTCAAGATCGTTTTCTAATATGTTGTATGACACTATCAGCTGATCAACTAAACCCTCTAGTCGGTTCCCTAGTCCGGAAAGAGCAACCGAAGCTCCAGAAACTGCAGCTCCTTGGGCAAGTAAAAGATCCCTGCTTCTTCTCTCGATTGCATTTAATCTGACACTCAGGGATAAATTCTCTTGCCTGTAGAAATAAGTAAAAAAATAAAGAACGATTATAATACCCAAATAATATTGAGGTAAAGATTTGTATTAATGTCAACGTACCTTCTTTGTTCACTAATCCGCACAAGATGTTTACATTCCTCAGTTTGCCTCTCCAGTTCAGATCTTTGAAGAGCTACGAGATCTTCCTTCGTTCTTAACTGAAAAAAGTATTTTAATTTGTATTCAATTTAATTTTGCTAAAAAGTATAAAATATTCTTAAGTACTGCAAAGATTTTTCGATCATTTAATTATACCTCCATTTCAGCTTCTTTGAGCGCCTCTGCGAAAGAAGCTTTCTCTTCCTGGAGGAAATCTTGCATTTCACTCGACTCTGCTTCCAATTCCTGCTGCTGCTGAAGAAGAGCTTTTTGAGCAGCTAAACTTTTCTCCAAATCCTGCAGAGAAAAAGTATATATTTAATTTAGTTTCATTATTCAGGGTGACCACTTAATTAAGACTCAGACAAAATTCCTGTTATTTCTCGGCTTTTAAAAACTGTTCCGTTTTATTTAAAGTTTGAAATCCAAGCATTTAAAACTAAACACTTTATAATTTGAAGTAGGTATTTAAAAAATAATCTCTAAATTGAGACATCTAATGTGGAACAATTCTAAATTCGAATGTTGAAATTTTAAAATTAAACATTCAAAATTGATCAATTTTAAACTGAAACGTACAATATCAATATCAAAATTGAACCATTTTTATTTCGCGGTCTTCGGACAGAAAATATCATTCAAATTGAACATTTTCGAACCGAATTGATTCAAAACTAAACACTCGAAATTGAAAAAGTTTACACTCAGGGCAATCAAACTTCGACAAATTGAAGAAGCGCTGAAAATTGTTTAATTTAAAATGTCTCATTTTCAATATAAAATTATTTAATTTTGAACGTTTTCAATGTAATTATTTAACTACTATTGGTTTCTGTTAGAAATTGTACAATGTTTAATCATTTTAATTTAAAACTACACCGTTTTCAATGCTTCAATTATAAAGTGCACAATTTTAAATAAGTTTAATTTGAACCAAAAATGTTTATTTTCCAATCTAAAAATTCTTGTAATATTAATGCTTTTTATTTAAAATTGCTTCTTCTAATTTTTAATAAAATTTTATAACATTGAAGGCTTCAGCTCAAAACTATCCATTTTTAAAACTTTAAAATTCTCTACTTTATTAAACTTCCAATATGAAGTTATTTAATTTTGGAAGTTCTTAATCGAAAAATAATTATATAAAAGTGAAGAATTTGACTTGGAATGCAATTTAACAAGGTTGTATAAAAACTACTTACTCTATTAAGCATACGACAAAGTGATTGCAAATCTTCAATTTCAACTTGTTGATTCGCCACAACTTGACCCGATGATTGCAAATGAGTTTCAAGTTCCAGAAAACTATCGCTGCCTTCTGCAAAACGAGAAATTTGCCAAATAATTTTTTAACTAAGTTTTTCACTTCCAGATCTCTAACTGAAATCTATGACCCATAATTACCTGGATATTCAGACTGAGGAGTACCCAGCATCGCCAAAACCCTCTGAGCATTTTTATTCAACTCCTCCTTCGCAAAAGCATGATCAGCCTCCTCTTCCACTAACCGTTTCTTTAACGCCTCAACTTCAGCCTTTAGCTTCTCATTCTCGACTTTCTTAGCATTAGTTTCATCCACAGCTCGTTTCAACTCAGCCTTCAATGTTTTTACATCCTGCCAGGAACCTTCCGTTTGAATCCCTTGATGCGTTCTATCACACATTTCGGGATTCGGAATCCTAGTGGCAATTCCAGCGAGCACATTTTCAATATCACTGCCAGTCAGACCGGTCTGCACACTCGTCTCATGATAAATTCTAGTTCTCTCGACAGTCTTTGTTTTCGGATAGGGAGGCAGGTTCCTATGAATTGCAGTTGTGTCTTTCGTACTTAGTGGTTTTTTAACCGCACATCTACTTAAACTAGCCTCTCGGCTTCCAGAGCGACTTCTTCTTGTTGGCTCGTCTATCTCGTTGGGCTTGACACTCGAAAATCGGTTCCTAGCTCTACGAGGTAAAGTAGCATAAGCTTCCAAAGCATTTTTATCTAAGCTCATAGCCATCCTATCAGTACGAAGATTTGTTATCTCTAGTCGCCCTGTGTAAACGGTTCTTGCAGAAGTGGGAGCCTTGCGAGCTTCATCAGAAGGAGTCGAAGGGTTTCGACCTCTGGTGCTAGATCCTCCCCTTGATCTAGAGGCACTCGTTCCTCTTCCGCTTTGAGCCAAATCCTTGTTGATCTCGGTGGTTAATACTGAAGGCAGGGAGTCAGGAGCTGGCCTCGATCTGGTTTTTGGAGTAACTGGACAAGGTGGTGAACGAAAAGACATTGAACTTCGACTACTGCTGGGAGTCGTACAATCCCTTGGAGTCTCTCGGGGAATCGACTTTTCTCTGGACCTTGCTCTATCTTTGCTGACTGATGGCGTTCGAGTGAGAATGTTTCTTGGTGTTATAGTTCGAGCTTTGGTTCGAGGCGTTGCGGGAGTGAAGGTAGAATTTGGTGGAGGAGGTTTTGCTCGAGATACTTTTTGAGGTTCGACAGTGGTCACTTTTTTCTTCGTGGTGCTCGAAGTCAAGGCTGTTCTTTTGTTGTTTACTCGATTCACTCGGGCTGATATGCTTCCGGCTATGGAAGAACTTTCGCTGCCACCCTCGCTCGTTCCTTCGCCTCCTGCGTTCAGTCTCATATCGTCGGGTAAAATGGCGCATGGATCTTCGTAGACGGAACAACAACTTACTAGACTAGAATCACAAGATGCTTCGTCGAGGCCTCCGCAACTACTTGCATAGTCGACGCTGTTACTTCTTGCCTGTAAAAATTAATATTATAAAGCTAAAGCTCATCTCAACCGGGGTAATTATTCTCTTCCAGGGGCAAATATATCCATCAGTGTATTTGGTGTTAAAATTTAAGATAGATTGAAGTGTTGAAGAGGTCTCTTGTTAAAAATATAATTTTTGTATTAACGGTTAATTTCGTAATTGAGTTTAATTTGAAATGGGGGAAAAACTTACCCTTGGGATTTCGGTGGCACAGCCTTCTACTCCACTATCACTTCCATCCTTGCTCTCCTTGCTCTCTAAGTCTTTCTTCTCGTTTTCCAAAGCTGATATAGCATCTTTCTCTTTGTTGAGTTTCGACTCACTCACGTGGATCACTGTTATATTGCAGTCGCTGTTCATCGTGCCTGAAAATTGAAATTAAATTTATACTACAGTATTTTTTATTAATTTGGAATAATTTTTCATTTCCACTTTAGCGTAAGAACAATATCCCGATTTTAGACCCCCTAAAGACCTTTTTCTTGGAGAAGTAGCTAAAATCAGGAACACATTTTTTTAAACATTTTCTTTCATTTCTTTTTACTGCTAGATAACCATTTAATGAAAGCCAAATTTTAAAACTCAAGACTTCAAAAATAATTTTGTTGTTTTCAATATTGTATAAAATACTTTAATTAAAACATTTAAAACTATGTTCATAGTTTGACAATAAATTGCTGTCTATGAATTTTATGTTCTACGTCGTAGTACGTAGTAAATATCGCAGAACAAACTGTCCCACATAACAAAATGCTCACAGTTTGAACAAAGATTCCAATGAAACAGATTTTTGTTGATACAACGTTATCTCTGACGAGGCCGCGCACTTATAGAATGCGACATTTGAAACTGAAGGTTTTTAAATTTGAATCGATTCAAAATGAACCATTTTCAACTTGACGTGTTTGAATGGTTTAAAATTGTACAAAATCCATTTGGAATTTGTCGATATTATACAATTTAAATAATTAATTAAATTAATTTACTCTTTATAAACTGAAAATATTACCCTCTGTATACAATTTAAAGTTAAAAATTTTGATAGTTGAAAAATTTGTAATTTAAACTAAATTTCATAGATTCATAATTAAACATTAAAAATTGAGTGAAAAAGTTGTACACTTACAAAACAGGAACGTTTGCTAATGCAAAATATCGAATAGCATTCCCTCAAAATGTTTAAATTCAAATTTACGTCTACAAAATTAAACAATTTTAAATTTTACGCACTAAAAATATTAATAATTTAATACTCAAACTTTCATTTTTTGTAAGTTGTCATATTTTGATTTAAACAAGTAAACATTTGTATTTCAAGTCTTCAAAATTAAAGAATTTCAACTTTGAGGTCAAGTTGGATATATTCAAAATTTCAGAAACTCAAAGCTTTCATAGTTGAATAATTTTGAATTTGAAGTATCCAGAATTGTATAATATCAAATGAATGGCCTTCCTTATAGTAAAATTTGAAATTACAACCATAACAATTTTTAATTCAAGCCTTTAAAATTTTGAAAAGAGGGCGCTACTATAAATTGGATATTCTTCAATCTCAAACCTTTCGTAATAAAATAATTTTGAATTTGCTTATTAGAATTGTGAAATATCATATTAAAAGTCTTTATTGTGATAAAACTTACAATTAAAGGTTGTTATTAAAAACTTGATAATTTCAAAGTTTTAATTTGAGCCTGAAAAATTAAACAATTTCACATTTTAAGACATGTGATACTTACCATATGAACCGTACCTGTTTCTCAGTTATTCTGCTGAAACTTTGGTAAATGGTAAAGAAAATGAAAACGGAGTCTGTGCACTCTTATTTTATGAAAAAAATATATATTTCCGGTTTTACTGACCTATTTTTTCTTTATTTTCAAAAAAGAAGAGTGCACAAACGTCCGTTTTCATGGTGTTTGCCATTTCCACGAAAAACCCTTAGAGAAAAGAATATGACTCATATAGTAATTATTAACATGCCTTAAAAATTGAAATTCTTTAATTTTTAAGGCTTAAATTAGAAACTTGAAATTCTTAAGGTTTTAAAAATCTTCAGTTCTGCTGTCCAAATGTATAACCAAGTAAGTGTCACTTGCCGTAAAGACTTTTTCCAGTACTTGTGCACGGGACAGTGACCTCTATCAGAAATTTTACTTACTAGATTATACTTTTGGACAGCATAGTTTTAAGGTTGACGGTAATAAAGACTTTTAATTTATATTGCCGAACCCCCTTATAAACTGTCATGGCTCACAATTTTAAGGATTTTAAACAGAAAAGAAGCGTCTAAACCTTTTAAAAAAATATAAATATTGATTTTTTGTAAGGAGAAGGGATATAGGAGAAGAGGTAAAGGAGGGGCGTAGAGCAGTGATAGAAGGGTGGAGGAGTAGAGTGATTGGGGAACATGATAGAGAGGGGGGATAGGGGTATATAGGAGAGTGGACGCGGTGGGGTTGAGGAGAAATAAAGAAAAAATAAAGGGCTAACAAAACTAGAGGCTTGAGGGTAAGGGGAAGAGGCGCATAGGAGATGAATATGGGAGGAGGGCCGAAGGTCTCAAGTGAAAGGAATGTTCAGGGGACGAGGCAAACGGGAAAGAATGAGAGGGGTTGAGGGTAGATGGGTTAGGGAGAATGATCGATAGGTAGGAGAGACGGATGGCTAGGTGTGATCAGGTGAAGGAGATAGGTGCTAAGGGTACATACAATATTTTAGAGTGGACGAGAGTGAAGAGGGGTACGTGGGAGAAGAAATAAAGAGAGCGATAGGGGGTATCAGAGACAGAGGATTAAGAAGGATGAGGGGGAAGGGAGCGTAAGAGACGGATATGATGAGGAGGGCCTGAGGGCTGAGATTAAAGGTGTAGGTGTGATCAGGAAAAGGAGGGAGGCGCTAGGGGTACATAAGATAGTTGAGGGTGGGCGAGATTGAAGAGGTGTAGGTTAAAGAATAAATAAAGAGTGTAAGAGACATGATGAGGAGGGGCTGAGACTCAAAGGAAGGAGAAGAAGAGATGGAAGAAAGTGTGAGCGATATAGGGGTATGGGGAAGAGGTGCGAGGGAAGTGGTGGTGAGATAGAGGCCTTCCACAAATATACATAAAGTGGTTTAAATTGAAAAGACACATACTATCAGCATCCTCATCATTGAGGGTCTTGTCGGGCGTGGGAGAGTTCACATCATCTGGTGCTCCCGAGTCCTGCCGGGGCACACTCTGCACCGTCAGATGATCTTCACTTTCTCTGGGGTTCTCCATCTGGAGGCTCAGAGGTCGCCAGTGTTGAATTTAGGTGGATGCTACCATTCTGAAACATAGAGAGACAATCGTTTCAATTAGAGTGAGAGCGGGGGGGGGGGGGGTATTTGGATAAATCGACACATTCATTACTTCCGGAAGGAAATCAAGTGCCTATTCGAATCCTGATTCAAAGTAGAGGTCAACCGGATGTGCTATAGACTAGTCTTGAGAATCAACGAAGCAATTTCATGCCGGATCTCGCTATGGGCAGCAAGCGGGGCGATTTCATTTACTGGACTCAATTTCCGTCATTCGATGGGAATTCAATCGGAACTAAAATAGATTCCTATGAAGCACGACTGGAAAAATATGATGCTATCTGTTTACACTCTCTTTCAAAATATGCACAGTGCATTTGAATAATTACGACATTAGCCTTAATTGCACAGAAAAGAAAATTAAAATTCATTCTTTTAAATGTAGCAAGACGAAGGTGAGAAAGTATAATTATGTCTGTCTAAGAGCATAAAAATGTATCCAACATTAAGTTTGAAGGCAGCAGATTTTAAATGGAGTGGAAAATTGGAGTGTGAAAAGTTTGATACTCAAAAGACTTGGCATCTAAAGTCAGAATTACTACTAATTATACTAAAAGCTCAATTTCTTTCAAATAGAATTTTTCATAATTTGACTAATTGCGAAAATTATAATTGAAATATAAATTCTTTAAATCGTCCAAATGCGTGTGCAAATTCAAATTATTTTTAGTTCTCCTTCCGCATTACACGTGTCTACTGATCCTATAACAAATGTAATGTCGGAAGAGAAAACACATTGGTTATTAATTATTATAGGACTCACTACTAAGGCGAATCTACTTTCGTCTATTTTCTACTTAAAAATAATTAGCTAAAAATAAGTTTTATTTTAATCCATCAAAAATGTTTGCAACTTTTTACAGCCAGAGCAGAGTTTTTTAAATAGATTACTAAATTATTAGTTTTCTTTGTTCAAGGAATTTTTTGCAATTTTTAAAGCCAAAACTGTGTTGCTTTGGATTCAAAAGTTGCACAATCCTGATCTTATATTATTAAGAAAAAGGGACTGTAATTAAATTGAAGTAAGAAATTTCTCAGCTTGCGTAAATACGATAAGTTGAAATAACTACTCATAAAATTATGAATTATGAATGTGCCTTCAATGGGAATAAATTAATGACCGCAAGTGCATTCAACCTTATCTTTGCCGATGAATCTTATAATCTACTCAAACGTGTTTCGCATCGTTCTTACGTCACAGATTGTATTTCCCCTGTCATTTTCGTGAATGGAATTCGCTGACGCTATCAGAAATCAACAGGTGAAAAAGACTCAAATTACTGCAATGACAATGAGTTTCTTTAATGAATTTCAAGCGCATTCTGAGTAAAAAAATAGTTGGGAAGGGGGGGTCACTCTAAATATGTATACAGATGTTAATAATTACCAATCATATTGATAATATACATTTTCCGCTTTATACAAAATTTTTAATTCGAGAATTTTCTTCTGAATTTTTTCAAGTTCATACACAACTTATAAATTTGAATTTATAAGAAATTCAAACACATTTTTTAACTGATTTTATTATGTTTTTTATAGAGAATTAAAATTTCTTAAATGAAAATACTTATCCTATAAAATATTGCTGGTACCAGATTTTTCTCAATTGCCGGTAGACTAAAAATAAAACGTAAAAATCAAAAAACTTCAATTTCCTCAAACATTACGATGAAATTTCAATGTTTTTTATTATTGAAATTTAAAAACTGGAATTTGTTCATTCTAAGGTATGAATGTTTCTATTTTAAACAACTTGATTAACCAGTTAACTGCTGGACTTAAAATCGACGTTGTGTGCCAGGACAGGTACGTAATTTCACATTCAGATTCGTAATCAACGACCAAAAAAACTAGGGGATAGTGGGATACGAAGTTTCATCAAAATCCGTTGAGTTTTATGGGAATAATTAAAAGCGCGCATATATGTTTCAGCATTGTTCATTTTTTATTCAATTACGAATACAACATTTTTTACTTTAAAAATTCCCAAAAAAAATTTCAATACGTTCAATTTTGAAGATTTACAGTTTCAGATTCTTCGATTAGATAAATGTTTAAACATTAAAAAATCAGAAACCGCATAATTTTAAAACGATTTTTTTCAATTTCAAACGTTTTAAACTTAAAATTGATTATTCTAGAGAAATTAGTTTAACTTGAAGACGTCCCATTTTGATTTGCTTAATTAAATAATTTTTGTAATTGTAGTTGTTCCAGGCACCATTAAATTTTCAATTTTTCAATTGTGAAAGTTTTATCGAAAATCTCAAGTTTTCAAATTTGGAGATTTTTAAATTTCGTCGAATTGAGAGTAATGAGAATGCTTTAAATTTGTATCTCATTTCAATTTTGATTGTTATAAAAATCAAAATGAACTGTCACTTTGTTTGATTTGAATTTGTATTACTGTATATAATAATAATCTATAAAAATGGTAACGGTTTTATAATTTGAAATAACGTTCAAATTAAGATTTTATTCAATTCACATTTTTTCAAATAAATATTTTAATTTCTTTTAAATGAGAAATTATTTGAAGTTACAACTTGGACTCTTAAAATTCTTTAAAATTGAGATTGCTTCAAAATTCATCCAATTTGGTTTTTGGGATATACAATAGAAATTTCAAGTTATAATTATGGTAAACACTAGAATATGTCAATAAAAGTAATTACTTTTGAATATTTTAATTCAATAGAATTGTCTTCCCGGGGAAAAATATGTTCTTTCCAAATTCTTCATTAAGTCATCGAAGAATCCGACTCTGAAATAGTGTTAAAAAAAAAAAATTTCATGGAATGCATCTCTAAAATAATAGGCTACTTATTCAATGTATATTTTATGTATTTACATATCTGCATTCACAGCATTCACATAACGTGTTTTACAAATGCCACTGGGTGACCATTTGCGAGGGACTTCCCTCGAATTCATAAGAACGGTAATCTGTATAATATACATCTGCAGCTGTTCATTTTCTGGCTTGTTTTCAAGAACGTTGATCCCTTCTCGCTAATTATGAAGTGCAAAAATAAAGCGGCGTATTTTAAACACATTTAAATTTGGCAAATTCTAAATTCAAACATTCAAAATGAAACATTTGTTATAAGGCCTTCAAAATTAAATGATTTTACAACTGGAGAATTTAAAATGAGAATTGCTTAAAACTGTTAATTATATTATTGAATTTGTTCAATCTCGCCATAATTTCATCTTATATCAACAGGCACTTGTTCACTACTTATTTCACCTCAAACTTTTTAAATACATAGTTTATAAAAACGTGGAAAATAGACTTTTAAATTCAATCAATTTCTCAAAACGATAAAGGCAAGGGAAACAAAATGTTTGAATATTTAACTGTTTCTTTAATACTTATTATTTGAGATTTGTTAATAAGATAAGAACTACTGATATCGAATTTTAGATAATACTGTCAAGAACAAAATAAGCCGTCAATGACGAAGATTGAATCATCAAAATTACAATTTCTTTCTAAAGCAAAAAAATATTAAATAATTATAATGTTGAATAAACCATTATAGTATCAACTATTTTTTCGAGATTTTTTCGCAGGTTTGCTACAAAATTCCAATTTCAAAATTCCCTGACTTTTCCCTGGACAATTTTTTATTTTCTCAGACCATTCTTAATTTTTCATTCAGGTATAAAAACAACCTTACTTCTAGAAGATCAATAATGTTAATGTAAAAAAAAAGTTTTGTTTTAAATTTATTTGACCTAAAAGCGGAGTTCGATAACAAAATTAATTCTTAACGAAAATTGCAATAGTTGATATTACCACCAAAGAATACGATTTTTCAACAAATTAGTTGAATACTCAACCAAAACAGACCAATTTTCAAATAAAAACGAGGCATTTTTAATAAGAGTTGAATTTTCAATCAAGAAAGATTTTACAGTCAATAAAGAAGAACAATCTCATCCAAAATGTTGAACTTTTATGTCAAAAAGACTAGTTTTAACCAATAAATAAATTTTCAACTAAAACAGATCAATTTTCAAGCAAAAATTGAATAGTTAAATTTTCAGTTTAAGAAATTAATTTTCAACTTAAAAAACGAATTTTCAACCAAAGAAATGGATTTAAAAAAAGTAGAATAGTTACATTTTCAGTTAAAGAAATTAATTTTTAACTAAAATTATGATTCTTCAATAAAAAAAAAATCATATTTTAACTATATAGTTAAATTTTAAATTAAAAAATATCAATTTTCAACCAAAAATAAAATAGTTAAATTTTCAGTTAGACAAATAAATTTGCAAACAAAAAGAAAAACGAATTTCCAACAAAATAGTTCAATTTTTAAAACAAAAGTTTTGTTAACTAAAATGATTAATCATCAACCAACAAAAAAAAAGAATGAATGAAAGTGGTCGAATTTTAAACGAAAAATGTAACAGTTGAATCCCTAAACAAAACACATTAATTTTCAACCAAACCGTTGTGATTTTTAACCAAAAAAGATGCAATTTCTACCAAAAGAGATGAATTTTCCACGCAAAAAGACGAATCTTCAACAAAATTTTTGAATTTTCAAAAAAATAATCAAATTAACTTCAATCTCAGTTTTTCGAAAATTCCCTGGAGATTCCCTGACTTTCTGAAATTCTCTGACCTGTAGCAACCCGGTTTCTGTATCGTTGATAGATTTATCTTCTAAAATTTGGTACATTGGACAATGTGGCTATTTCTCTCGATTTTATAAATTATTCTACAAATTATTGAATTTTCAATTGAGATAACTATCCACAATCCTTAAAATGATTGGATAGATTTTTCTACTAAAATTGAGAGTTTAAAAATGATTAAAAACCCAAAAAAAGATAAATTCACTTCTCTTCGGCTATAACTTGGCTAGCTTAGATCAGATCAAAGTCGAATGTCCTTACAATTACATATTATGACTGTGTACATTAATTGTATAAGTATGCGTCACAGTACAGCGTCATGGGCTTGTAGCTGATACGAGTACTGTAATAAGGGGAAGAACCTGAAAGAACCGCCAATCGAGAGATTCTCAATGTTAAGTGAGCACCTCGTGCAGTAGCTGATAGATTATTAAAACTCGATAATATTCCACTCGCCAGGCATGAGCGAACCAGCCAAGGTATCAGAGCTCTTTAAAACTTAAAATAATTGTTTGAAAAATCGCTCTCATAAATCCTAAGGTGAAACTTCAATCCTTCAATCTTTCGTGTCAAGTACTGAGTAGTATCAACCAAGAACAAAACCTTTTCCTTTGCCAAGTGGAACAGCTGCACAACTTGAGAAAGAAGAGTGCTGACATTGAATTTCACAAGTACTCTCTAAAATCAATTATGGATTATTTAAAGCCCTCGATATTCTTCGGAAGATTGAGCAAGAAGACCAAAGTTCAGAGTTGAAGCATGAGTTTCTTGCAAGTCAAAGAAAACCAAACTTAAAAGCGTATCAAAATTCAAAATAACTAAAGTTATCAACACAAAAAAGGTGAAAACATCTTCAGGAAAAATGAAAAAGGGTGAAAAGGATGTAGAAATATTGAGAGGAGATGGTCTCGTCTTGTCGATGGATACCAACAATAAATTACTCGAAATAATGGGCGACGGTTGCAAAATCACTCTTACTAAAAATTTTGGAACGATTCGAGTAAACGGTGACGGATGTCAGCTGAAAGTGGTTCAAAATCTGGGGTCGATTGAGTACAAAGGAGATGGAGGTCGCGTCGATTTGGGACCGGATTCCAACAATAAAGTCACTTTTTCTGGATGTGGTGGCCATCTAAAGTTTCTGGATGAAAAAAGAAAATCTGGAGGAAAGTGTGGAAACGTAATAGTAGGAAGTAAAGCAAAAGAGGATCTTCCAAGAAATTTCAGTGAAAATCAGAAGCAGAAAAAGTTTTGTGAATTTGAGAGTGAAAATCGCGAAAATGAACGAAGGGAAAGAAGAAAAGTGGACCAAAAATGTGAAAGGGGGCCCACTGTGATCGGGACAAAAATTGTGGGTTCAAATGGAGAATGTAAGACTAGTGTGAGGACTTT
The DNA here is from genome assembly GCA_932195095.1 of Andricus curvator. NCBI lineage: Eukaryota > Metazoa > Arthropoda > Insecta > Hymenoptera > Cynipidae > Andricus > Andricus curvator. The sequence goes on along the minus strand of CAKNYM010053256.1, from coordinate 175,142 downwards.
TTTTAAGAATGTGAGTCCTACTAGAAGGTAATCATTTAGAGTATTTAGAGATTCGGTAATTATTTAATTTTTGAAGAAAAAGACTCTTCCAAATGATAAAGGTATTATTATAGTTTTCGCTTTTTCTTATAAGGCTGATGTCAAGGGTGGCGTAGTATTAAATGAGCACAGCATCGATCAAACAAACGTTGACATGTATTTGTAACCAGTCATAAGTCTTAGTCAATCGATTTAAGTTTCAGGAATAGATGCCGTTTTCACATATCTTATATTCTATTTGATGTGAAAGAAAAGTGAGAAATCTTGAAATTAATTGTATTTTTGGGAGATTTTAAATTTGGATGCTGATAAATTAAACTTTTTTAACAAATTATGAGAATGTTAAAAGAGGAACATAAAAATCCCTCAAAATGTGAAATTTTGAATGCCTTCAAAACTCAATTTTTTTACACAAATTAGGATTTCTTAAAACATTTTTTACGCTGAATTTGGATTAAAACCAATTTACAAATTGAATGTTTGACATTTCTATATTAAATATATAAAACTAAACAATATTGAGTTTAAAATGTTCAAAATTAAACTATTTTCAATTAGACTTCATAAATAATCAATTATAAGTGAAGCGCTCTTGGAAAATTTAAAAGCGGAAATTCTTTAAAGTTTGAAAATTCCAATTTAATATAGAAGCATACATTATTTTTACAATTTAAACTAAAATGCTAAAATTAAATAACTTAATCAAATGCTTCAAATTTTGTATTAATTTGGATCCTTTCCAAATTTTTTCAAATTTAATGATTTTCAATTCGGATGAATTAAAATTTTAATGTCTCGTTTTTAAAAAATTGAATGAATTTTTAATTTATTTCTTCTATATTAAAAAAATATTTTCCGATCCTTCCTATTTCTTAAACGGTATAAAAAGTTTGATGTTTTTCAGTTTTCACTGCACAAAATTTTTGAATATATATAGGTTTTTATTTTCAACTTTGACTGCTAGTGATATTAAACTTTTAGCTTTTCTCTAGCGTTCCTCAGCATTTTTATCATTGCATAAAATAGAAAGATTGTTCGTTGTTTATCAATTGTAAGAAATTTGTTAGTCTAAGAATTTATATATGTATGTTTGAAATATGTATGCCTTCAAGAGAGTAAAAATATTTATTTCCCAATACAGACGGCCATTGAATTTTAACAAATTCTACCTTTTACACAACTTTTCCTCATTTTCTTCGTTATTTGTTATCAAAATTAATCAATTGGGAAAAGAAAAATTATCTCTCCAAGAAATATCAAATTCAATTCCCAAATTATATAACCAAATGAAAATCTTGATATACCTTTCTTAATCTTTTATAGTATCTAATCATTGAATTTTCAATGAGGTAAGAAATGTTGTAACCTTTGGGACATAAAATCCTAATAAACAATAGGATAAGATAATCATTCATTTTTTCACAAGTCATTAGAGATATTTACGCACTGCGCAGAGAGTGAGAAAAATGAAAAAGATAACCGAGTGGGAACTTTTATTTATCATTGAAAACCCCTTCAATAGAATATTATTGTCATTTTTATGGTGAAAACAACTGTATTGAAAGATCCAAGTTCAAAGATAAAAATAAATATTTGCAGTTTTCCGATGTGAAATTGCGGCGCGCCTACGCGGTTATTTCACTTGTATCTCTAAATATGGTCATACATTCATGCACAGGATGCTCGCCCGCTTGATTGCTTCCGTGTAGCAAAAAATAAGGCCAACGAGCTTTATATAAAAATCTAATAATAATTGTGCATTAGGGCGGTCCAAAAAATACTTTATATGTATTTTATTAAAGGCGCTCCAAAAAAATCATTACTTTGGTATCAAAATGACCCCTGATTTTTTGGAAATTAAACAAACTATTATGGTAATTCTTGACCATGTTTGTCATTTTGACGTCATAACAAACAATCGTTGGGGAGCAGTTTAAGAAAGAAAAACAAAGCATTTTCCTGGATCTTTTTTGGAAATTTCATGTCAAGTTTTACGAAAATCAATAGGTCCGACTAATTTTGTGTACTTTTAAAAGTAGAAAATTTAAGTTTCCTTTTCATATAAATAATTTTTCGCAGCAAATAGTCAATAATTTAGAATGAACATTTGTTTGAAATTAAACCATAGGCATGTATTTTTATTTTTGTAGACGGAATGTGCATTTACACGTGACAACTATGAAATCAAAAGCCGCTTTCTCCGTAACGTCACCTCATTTCGTAACGTATTATCGCAAAATCCCAAGACATCCAAAATAAGTCAGCAGCAAATGTAAAAATACTTTACGCTCTTCAGAAAAGACATTCCACATTCTTATCTTGTTTTAATTTTGAAATTTGAGCATTTTTCTTCTACCTAATTAACGCATATAAATTAATTAAAATGCAATTCATAAATATTAAAAAATAAAACACAAAAAAACCACAAGTAAAAAGTTAGTTAAATAGTTGGTTAGTTCTTTTTTTTATTTGTTATTGAATATTTCTAACAATGTTGTTTTTGTTATTTATTCATATATTTTTGTTATTGAATATTTGTTACAGTGTTGTTTTTCTTTAATTATTTTCTATATTTTTCTTGGAAAAATGGAAAATCTGATGCTATTTTAATAAATAAAATCTTATGAAGCCTCAGAAAATTTGTTATTCCAACAAAATAAACCCTCATTCAATAAAAATCTAATGGATTTTGGAAATGTTCAAAGAAAAAGTGCAAAAAATTTCAACTTGAAACAATTAACAATTGTTATTAATTAAACTTGCTTTGCCATAATTTTGAAATATTTCTTACATTTCCATACTAAATTTTCTAGACTCAGACATTTAGAACCTAGACTTGGAATCCATGTCATAATTTTATTAAATTTGACGTTTCCGATGTCTTCCAGATTTCCTGACTATACTCAGGAGACTAAACTTGACGTTTTCTCATATGCATTCTGTTCTCCATTTATACTTGCTCACAAGAAGAGAAGTCAAATAAAAATATAAAAAATAGTGAATGTGCCCGATTCTGTTTTCGTTATTTATAAAACAAGTGATTATTCAAATAATTATTTTTTATTTTATGTGATTAAAAAAATTCAAGTGAAAAGTAGAACAAGTCGCCTTGGAAGTTTCTGCTCAATTTGGGTTAAAAGCAACCATTTATGTCAACTATGAAAAGAAGAAAAGGATTGTGTTGATGAAAAATTTACCTCGGAAGACGAGAATAGAAAATAAAATAAAGGATTTAGAATCTCCTGTGGGATTATATATACAAGTTTCCATGAGAAATACAACAGCTTTACGATTTTTTGTCTCGTAAAAGACTTCAAATAATGTTTGTTTCCTTCCTGGACTAATTTCGAGGTTTTAAAATTATTTATAGTCGTACCGTACACAAGGTTTTTTCAATCAGACTTTAACATTTGTTCATTTGAAATAATCAGAATCAAAATGCAAATTAAAGCACTCAAATTGGATCTCTTGAATCAAAAATTTTTTAAATTGAAGCTTAACAAATTTTTTATTGAAACCGAGATTCAAACGCTCAAGAACTTACATTTACAAAATAAAAAACTTCTACAACTTTCCGATATCATTTACAATGTTCTAATTAAAACAAATCCACTCTGTCAAATCACATTAATAAAAATGCTAAATATAAACGCAGTGTCTCGTCGTCCCGAAATTCGGGATGACTAGTGCAACATTTTTCATAAGCTTGGCTAGTCGTCCCGAATTTTCGGGTGGGGGCGGGAAGGCACCCCTGTGATTGGTCATAGAAATAATGTTGGTGAAACACCTAACCCTTTTCCAACGTCTCGTGGGGGCGGGAAGGCACCCCTGTGACTGGCCACATAAATAATATTGGTCCAACCCCCCTAATTTTTCGGGACGACTAGACACAGCCAAATATAAAACACATCCCTCTTCCAGTTTAGTACAAAATTGTAAATGATAAGTTTCCCCCTTTAATACATATATTATAAAAATATCAAATTTTCTACCCGTCCATGCAATAAAAATGTTAAAAAGAAGAAATTGGCCGCTTATAATTCAGAAAAACAATTAATTACTACAAATTTTCTCCCTTCCTACTCGATAAAAATGTTAAAAACTCTTCCAGTTTAGAAAAACTTGAAAACCAAAATGTCTTCTCTTCCAACTCGATAAAAATCTAAAAAATAAAATAATGTTCCTCTTCCAATACAGAAAAAATTAAAACCGAAATTTCCACCCTTCCAACTCGATAAAAATTTTAAAAACAAAAAATGTCCCCCCTGCTCAATAAAATAGTTAAAATTACAAAACTTGCCCGTGTTTAACTCAATAAAAATGTAAAAAAACAAAACAAAAAATCTTGATCCAATCAAGAAAAAATTAAATAACAAAATTTCTTCCGTGACTTTTTAAATTAGAATTGTCAAATTCAAACGTGCTTTTAAGCATAAATTTGTTTAAGCTGAATAATGTAATATTAAGTCGTTTCAAAATTTAAATAGAGTAATCTGAAACAATATCTGTATAGGATTTGAAATTGAAAAAAGGGTTCAATTATAAATGTATAATTTGAAGATATTTAAAAATTGAAAATAATTTATAAAGTTTCATTCGGACGTTATAATTATGTGTTTAACTATCAAGACTTTCGAGTTGAAACAGTTCAATTTTCAACGTTAACATCTGTAAATGGTTTGATTTTGAACAGATTCAGAATTGTCTTGTAAAATCAATTATTGTTCAATTTTTAATACTCGAACTACAGTTGAAACGAACTTATTTTAAATTGAATGATATCATTTGATATGAAATTTGTGATATTTCAAATGACTGGGTAGCTGTTTCTTCTACAAATTTGTACAATTCGCGGGCAATAAATAAATTCACTGTCATTTCTCGATTTTTCCTGGTCTCAAAAAATGTCCAATCATTTTCTGGTCCAGTGACCACCCTGTATCTATACTTTATCAGACTGATGAACCTCGTCTCCAATAGCTTAAACCACAAAGAAAACCAATAGGAATTTTAAGGTCCAACTCAAAGATAATCCCTGAGCCTAAATCCAAAAGCTGGGTCTTCTAGCCACTGACCATTGACCACCCTAAAAACAGAAAATAAAGTTTCCAAACTTTCGGCTTATTGTCAGGTTCCCTCGTTTTAACGTGGTTTCACCCTAGGTCGCGTGATTGGCGATCGCCTGACGAAATAAGTAGGAGGTCAGAGCGATGCGGGAGGCTTTAACAAGACGATAAATATATCCAGCAGAGTAGTAGTGGACTTAAGCTCAAATTCAACTAGCCGAGGAGGGAGCCTGACACAAAAGCTACGAGTCTGATGGTTCAAATTAACAATAAGAGGGAGTAGCACGCATTCTCCCAACCAACGACAACAGCTAAACGACGACCTGGGGACCTGGAGCTGGGGGTTCTGCCTGGTTCTGCATTCTGCAGAGGCCATTTACCGAGTTAGGTTCAGTTAGGTTAGGCATCACCCTGGGTTAGCTGGCCAATGCAAAATCTCTGCGGCTTTCCGTATGTGTCAGAAACAGGACAGTGTCACTCTAAAACAGCACCAGGGTTGAGAGTGGTTCAAAAGTTCAACTGTAGGAAAAATAGGGGAATTGTTCTTCGAAAAAAGGGGAAATTCTTTTCTTTTAAAAATACCAGTGTAATAAACAAAAATTATTAAGTGCAACACTTTTAAAAGATTTTTTTTCATGCATTAATAAATTTCATATCTATTATCTAAATTCAAAAATAATAGAAAAGAAAAGCATGGTGCAATATTTTGGATAACTGATGAAAATTGATATCTTAAATTCATAATTAATACATCATATTTTTGTATAGACAATCAAACCATTGCATTTTTGTTAAAAAATACCAATGTCCGACGAAAAACACAAACATACCCTAAAGTTGTTCAAAATTGTAAGCTTAATTTTCTAAGACAAATTATTTTTGTTTTAAATAACTGATTTCCGGTGAAAGACGCTAATGTATCCAATTATTGTTCAAATATTGTAAATATTCTTTGAAATCTAATGAGTTTTGATTAACAATACCACTTTTATATGAAAAACACTAACATATAACATAACAGAAAATTGTTAAGATTGTAAATTCTCTTTTAAAAACGCGAGCACAACCTAAAATTGTTCAAAAATTTGTTATCTTTGAAATCCAATAATTTTTTCTTAAAAGTATCGATTTCTAGGAAAAACCGTTAACAGAACATTAAACTGTTGCAAAATTGTAAATCTTCTTTGAAATATATATATGTATATATATATATATATATATATATCGATATTTCCGGTGAAAATCAATAGCTTAAGGCCATGTGACGAGTGGGTCACGTGACCGGATTCCTACCTTACCGACACTTTTTTTATTTCCTAACTTATTTTCACACGAATAGCCACATTGAGTTTAAAATTTGGGATACTAAGTAAGAAGCACTAAGAAAGGTGGGTCTCGTCCTGAATTTTAATAATCATGAAAAAAGCAAAAAAAATTATTTACAAAAAAAACTGTTTTCATAATTATAAAAATTCAGGACGAGATCCACCTTTCTTAGTGCTTCTTATTTAGTATCCCAAATTTTCAACTCGATGTGGCGCTTCGTGTGAAAATAAGTTAGGAAATAAAAAAGTGCCAGTAAGGTAGGAATCTGGTCACGTGACCCACTCATCACATGGCCTTAAGGGCGTTGGAACCAGAACCCAACCTCAAAATTGAATTGTCTCATTTTACTCCACAAATACTAGAATTAAATATTTTTTAGATGATTAGGGCCTATTTCTGTTTTGAGTAAAATCTGTATTCGGAGTGAAAAATTGCCTAATTTCAAAGCTTTTTGTGTAAAACGTTTTCTTTTTATTCTAACCCGAGCACCCACCCCAAAAAAAAAAAAACGATTCACACAAAAACCATTGAAATTAGCAAATTTTCCACTTCGAATACAGATTTTATTTAAAACATGAATAGGCCCTAATTATCTAAAAAATATGTAATTGTAGTATTTGTGGAGTAAAATGAGGAAATTCAATTTTAAGCCTGGATCCTAGAATCGTCGTCCTTAACCTACAATTGTACACAAGTTTTTTATCTTCTATGATATCTAATGATTCTTTACTAAAAATACAGATTTCCGGTATAAAATGAAAACGTAACCTAAAATTGCTAAAAAGTTGTGAATCTTCTTTGCAATTTATGAAACATAATTTTTTTAAATTAAAAATTGAATACCAATTTCTGACGAAAAACACTAATATATTAAAAATTGTTAAAAGATTCAAATCTTCTTCAAAATATAATGATTTTTGTATAATATAGTATAATAATTTTTTATTAAAAGTTCCCATTTTCCCATTCTCGGTGTAAAACGATAAAATAACCTAAAATGGATGAAAATTGGGAATCTTGATAATGATTTTTGTTTGAAAATGCTCATTTCCGGTGAAAAAACTAGCACAACTTAAAATTTTTAGAAATTTCAAGTCTTCTTTGAAGCTTTCTGTTTTCATATTAAATTTTGTTTTATACACATTATGCACTAAAAATTATTCAATTATTAAAATTTTCACTTTGTAATTGCAGCAGATTAAAGGATTTAAATTGCCTTATTATTATTACAAATTTTGAGACTAAAACTATTCAATATTGAACGTTTCCTTTTTAATTATTTAACCAGACAGTTTAAAAATTTAAATGGAGCGCTTCAATGTGAAATTGTCTAATTCACAAAATTGCCATGATTGCTTTGATTTTTAAATTGCATAATTTTGAACGATTTAAATTTGAACCAAAAATGATGAATTTTCCAATATAAAAATTGCGTTAATTTGTAAGCTTTGTAATTAAAATTGTACCTTCGAATCTGAATTAAAGTTTCATAATTCTGAAAGATTCAATTCAGAAAATTATTCCATTTTAAGAGCTACTGGTATAAAATTGTCCAACTTGTAACGTATAAAACTAAAATTATTACATTTCTAGCGCTTTCAATAAAAAATTATTTACTTATAAAGGATTTTAATTCGAAATTGTTCAATAAAGTTTAAATTCACAGTTGTTCAATTTTAATCAGTCTTTGTTTAAAATTTTCCAATTTTAAAAAGTTTAAACAGCAATTATTCGACATTGAATGTTTCAGAATTCAATCTAAAATTATTAGACATTTTCAATTTCAAGATCTTTTATTTCAAACGCTTTTTTCAAATTATTATACATTCAAAAATTTAAACATGAAATAATTGAATTTGCACCAGGATTTCAATTAGAAAAATTTCAACTATAATTAAGGCTTTCAACTTGAAATAAAGTATTAAAATCTTGGAGAGTTCAATTCACAATATTGTTGAATTTCGAACACTATTACATAATTTGAAATTGTCTAATAAGTATACTCTAATTTGCCAAGTTTCAACCTAAAATTAATAAATTATTCAATCTGGACCGTTATCAATTTTAAATTCTTTAAAAATTGAAACTTTTGTTTTTAGATTATACCATTTTTAAAGATGAATATTATTTTGAAATAATTTATAATAATATAATAATTGCTCAAATATTAAGGTTTTAAATTTAAAACTGTACTTTTTATATTTGAATTTGGAATGATTAAATGTACAAGGACTTTAATTACGAAAATTTCAACTATTAATGCTTTCAATTTGAAATAAATTTCTTAAATCTAGAAGGTTTCAAATAAATTTTTTTGTTTCAATTGTGTTCAATGTTTGAATTTCAAAACTTTTGCCGAAAAAACTATTGCACGGCCCTGTTGGCGAACCCGGCAAGGTTGAGGCGAACTCTGGTCGCTCTTATTGATAGGTGTGCCATTTTAGGACACATGCAACGAATGCTGCTATGCACTCTTCAAAAGGTCAAGACAAACAATCCTATAATGTAATTCAATCTTGAAAGCGCCCTTTGTTTTACAAATTGTAAAAGCTACATTTATATTTTCTCCTCACTTTAAATTTAATTTACTCTCTACATTCTCACACTTTCCATATGCTGATCTGATATCAATCTGGCTATAATAATCCCATAATTTCCCAGGGTATCTACTCACATTCTGGAAAAAAATTCCCGGACAACTCCAGATTTTTTACAGGTATCTCAAAATTTTTCTAGGTATAATTTTTCATACTACGGAGCCATTCAAGTAAATCGCATTTTTTCAACAATTGACGCGTAATATGCATACAATATTGCCAGATTAACAAATAATGTTTTTCTTTTTCAATACTTATCAATATATAAATGCGTAAAAATAGAACAATTTATATGTAAACTTAAATAACTGTTTTTTCATTTGTGAAAGTAACTTTGTCTTAATGGTACAAGTTTCTAGGAATTCAATTAATATGTTCAATTTAGAAAGCTTTTACAAATTATATTACAAGATATTCTTAAATATATTATAACCATAGAATGATTATAAATAAATAGATAATACTTAGAACATAATTAATCATTTCTTGAATTTATTCCTGATGTCCACGAATTTGAATAAGTAAAACGAATTTTTATTTTATCTGCTTAAAATTCAGTGCATATTTGATATATTAATATTTTGAATTAAATATATTAGATACTTTGTAAAAACAGGGGAAATAAGGTGATTTTTCACAAAAAAATAAATTCTTTTAAGTAAAGTTAATGTGAGCACTACATTAAATTTAATTGAAAATGCTTCAAATTCTTAACATTTCAAGTGACAATATTGCATTTTTAACAAAATAGATAAATTTTTACCAAATAGTTGAATTTTCAACAAAATACATGAATTATGAACCAAATAGTTTAAGTTTCTACTGAAAAAGATATAAAGTAAAAATTGAATAGTTCAATTTTCAATTAAAAATTCATTTTCCACAAAAAACGAATTTTCAACAAAATAGTTCAATTTCCAACCAAAGTAATGAATTTGAAACTGAAGTAATGAATCTGCAACTGGAATAGTTGAATTTTATACCAAAAAGATGAATTTTCTAACAAAAAGACGAATTTCCAACCAAATACATGAATATTCAACTAAAATCATCAATTTTCACACAAAAATAGAATAATTAAGCTTTCAGTGAAAAAATTAATTTTAAACCAAAAAGATGAATTTTAAACTGAAATGATAGAATAATCATGTGGATTAGTTAAATTTGAAGTTGAAAAAATTAACTTTCGACTTAAAAAAAGGAATTTTCAACCAAAGTGATGAATTTTCAACTAAAATTATGAATCTTTATCTGAAAATAGTTCAGTTTTAAACCAATAAAAATAAATGTCTACCAAAAAAGACCAGTTTTCAACAAAATACATATATTATAAACTAAAAAAGATACAGCTTTAACCAAAAATTGAATACTTAAATTTTCGGGGGGAAAAATTACATAACTTTAAACCAGAGATGAGTTTTCAACTAAAATGATGGAATAACCAACTGGATCAGCTTAATTTTCAATTTAAAAATTTAATTTTAAACAAAAAAAAAACAAGTTAAATCCAGTAATATAAAACTACTTTTACAAATGAAAAACAGAGTTATTAGAGCGTATCGAAAAAATTAAATATTTTGCTTTCGTTTTTGGGTAGGGCTAAAAAGTTTCTGGTTATAGGTGCCAAAATAACTCCCAAAAAAACGAGTCTTAACAAAAATGTCTTCAGTTCACGCAAGGTCATTATATATGAAAATAGGGAATAATAATAGACTTCTCATCATCAAAGGTGCAAAAATGGTTATTTCTGACCCGGATAAGCCATAAAAAATGCATATTGCATCCACATATATACTTTCTTAGTATAGACCCAAGAGAAAAATGTCGTGTGTTCGCGTGTTCATGTTAATGTGACAGATAATTGTAAAATGCACAAAATCCTGGATATTTTTAACTATTACAAGTTCAGAAATGGTTATTTCTGTCCCTTTATTTGGATACAATTGGCATTTTGTATCACTTGCGCGGATCAGAAATAACCGTTTTTGAGCTTGTAATAGTTAAGTATGTCTAATATTTCGAGAATTTTACGATTATCTTTCACTTTTACATGAATCTGCGAACACAGGACATTTTTCCATTGTGTCTATACTAAGCATGTGGATACAATATGCATTTTTGACTGCTTATACGGATCAGAAATAACCATTTTTAAGCTTGGGATAGTTAAAAATGTCTAATATTTTGCGATATTTATGATTATCTGTCACTTTAACATTACAATTTTGAGCAGCAACATTTTTGAGCTAGTAATAGGCAAAAATATCTAATATTTCGTGAATTCTACGATCATCTGTCACTTTAACATGAATGCGCGAATACAAGACTTTTTCCTATTTGGTCTATTCTCACCAGGCATATATGTGGATACAATATGCATTTTTTACGGCTTATACAGATCACAAATTACAATTTTTGAGCTTTTAATAGTTAAAAATATCTACGATTTCGTGAATTTTACAATTATCTGTCACTTTAACATGAACGCGCGAACACAGGACATTTTTCCATTGGGTCTATACAAAGCAGGTATATATGAGTAGAACCAATATGCATTTTTTACAGCTTACCAGGGTAAAAAATAACTATTTTTGAACCTTTGGTGATGAGAAATCTACTATCATTCCCTATTTTGACATATAACGACCTTGCACTAACTAAAGACATTTCTTTTCAAATATGAGTATCTTTTTCGGGAGTTATTTTGGCACCTACCAGAAACTTTTTTGTAGCCCTACCCAACAACGAAAGCAAAATATTAAATTTTTCGATACACCCTAATAGTTATTTAATTTTATATTAAATTTTTTTAATTTAAAGCTTTCGAAAAAATTTCCTGACAATTCCAGGTGAGTAGACACCCTGCATCCATAGATTGTCTCCATTAGACAATAGAGCCGTGCAAGGTGAAGACGAATTTGGTACGGAATTATGTTATTATGGCAAGCCTCCATAACAAGAAACATTAGTGCTCTCTCTCTTGTGCAGCCAAAGGGAGAACAACGAAAAAAGTGAGGAAATCGTGGGAAGAATCGGAATACATATTAGGCGAATCAGGACTTTCGAAGAAAGGTTTAGTTTGCTTAAGGATGTACACTACGTACAACCAATCTCAAAAGTCGCCAATCTTTACAATATTCAATAAAGTCGACAAAAATATATCTATTATTAATTTCTGTAAATCTTGACAGAAGCTTCTAAGGCTACTCTAGAAAAATAATGCAGGTTAAAATTGTTTATTTAACAGTAGTTATTTAGAGTTTTAGTATTTGCTTTCTCTTTAGGTTTAGGGAAAGATTACAATTCTTATTTAATCCTAATGATCAAGGCCTCGTTTCATTCTTTGAAGTATTCTCTAAAATTGTATTTGGGTAGTGTTAATTAAAATTTGAACTATCATTGTTTATAACAATAATAACTGTATGATTTATAAATTATTTTTTTAAGTAAAACCCACCGGAATAGAATTGTAGAGAATGCTTCGCAGAATAAAATGAGCCCTTGATCATAACGATTTAATAAGAATGGTAACTTTTCCTTAAAAAGAAAGCAAAAACTAAACCTCTAAATAACTACTGTTAAATAAACAATTTTAACATGAATTATTTTTTTTCTGAAGTGTGCTTAGAAGCCTCCGTCAAGATTTACAGAAATTAATAATAGATCTATTTTTGCCGATTTTATAAATCATTTCAATGATGGCCACTTTTGAGATTGATTGCGTAAGTAGTGTACAATGTACATCCTTAACTGAGGAGTGTCCGAAGCAGTTTTCTTGAGAATACAGGGTGGCTACTCAAACTTAAAAAAAGTTCCAGGCTATTTCTCGGGTTTTCCGGTCAAAAATTACATTTTTCTCGGTTACATTTCAAGCTTCTATAATAACAATAATATTATAACTTATTTTAAATAACATTAATGTAGGTACAATATTTCGAAATATATATAGTCGAAATATTTTGCATTTTCCACAAAATAGTGGAATTTTCAGCCAAATAGTTGAATTTTCAACCTATAACGATGAATCTTCAACCAAATGATCGAATTTTCAAAGAAAAAGATTAAACTTTAACTAAAATCAGATAAATTTGCAACCGAAAAAGATGAATTTTCAGCCAGAAAAGATCACTTTTGAACAAAATAGTTGAGTTTTCAATAAAATAATTTAATTTTGATCCAAATAGTATAACTCTGAACCAAAAGAGATTAATTCTGGACCAAAAATATAATAGCAGACTTTCCAATGAAGAAGAATTAACTTTCAAACATAAGAGATGAATTTTGAACCAAAAAAATGACTTTTTAAGAAAATACTTAAATTTTCAATAAAATAATTAAATTTTTACCTGAATAGTAGACTTTTAAAATTAAAATAATTAACTTCCAACCATAAAATATGACTTTTCAGCCAAATAATACAATTTTCCACCAGAGTAGAATCTGTAACCAATAGAGATGAATTCTGAAGCAAAAATATAACAGTACACTTCAATGAAATCATACTTCAATCTGTGGTCTATTCTGTAACATTATACTTGTATGTCCCCGAAATGACCAGAAGTGGGAAAATTTTATATTTTAAGATAAAATATATAAATGTGAGCTTATGTCACTCTCCAAATTCAAATCAGTTTTTCTCCAAAAGTGGTTTTTCAGTTTATTTGCGAAACATTAAGAGTATCCCTAACTTATAACTTGATTATGCCAATTATTATTAGCAATTAATTATATAACTTTAGGGTACCTATGTAATTACTATGTTAAATATTTAAAGAGAAAGTTTCCGTTCTGAAATATAAATGAAACTTCAGTATTTGAACGATCCACCAACACAAGCTTTAAATTTTTTAATATATAGTATAAAATAAACATTCATTTTTAAACGAAACACAATAACTTGAAAATCTTAAATATAAAATTATCTTCGATATTTTAACGGAGATAGCTGGTAACACCGAGCACAATTCCAACACACACTTTTTTCGAAGAGCGAGTCCTCAAATTTTTTTGAGCGGTGCTCAAAATTTCGGGCTAATTCCCGGTTTAATAAATTTAAAAAAATTCCCGGAATAATTACAATTTTCGTATACAAAGCTCTTGGAGGCGAACGAGATTCTGAACTCGTGTTCTGAGCATAAATAAATTCTCGTATCGTGTGTAAACATTAGATGCAATATGCGTTTACATATACCAGCTGGGGGAAAACGCACGAAACGTTCCGTGTGCTTCCCCTCTTTATTCAGGCTTGGAAGTCTTTTGGAAATTAAATTCCCCTGTCTCGAAAAATTGTAATTTTATCGCAAACGTACCGAACGGCTACCTCTCTTACTTTAAAAACAGCTCGGTAGTTAGAGACTACTAAATGAGTAAAAGCAGCGAATAATTCGATTCTATCAATATTTAACTGAAATCTCAAACTACTACCCAATAGTTCCAAGACAGTGGCGATATTTTCGTACACAAAAAGGGTATTTTTATTTTAAGTCAATCGATATCTTATGTCTGAAAAAGAGAAGTAAATAGATTCTTATAAGCAGTTACTTTTTTGGTAACGATAGTCGTAACAAAGTTACTTTTGTAAACAAGTAACGAATTGGTAACTAGTTGGCAATTACCATTCTTTCAGTATTTTTTATAACAAGCAATAAATTTTATTGCTTTTGCAATTTTTGTTTCATTATCACTATCTATTCAAATTGTGGAGGCTAGTTTTCGAATGTACCTGAAGTTCCGAACGTTCAAATGAACGAAATATTTTTCCTCATTCCCATTCTACCCATGAATATTGTTCCAACTGCAATTTAAAATATGCTTTATAATTCTGTTTCAATAATAAATTATTTCCAATATAAATGAACAAAAATTGTAGCACTTTTTCTGGTTTACAAAGTCATTTCGTTCATTTGAACGTTCAGAACTTCAAGCACATAGTTTTCGAAAGATTTTTTAGTACAGCGGGAATCATATTGAACTAGAGAAGGGGTATATTGAAGATTGAACGACAAAGCTTTCGAACAATTATAGCTGTTAAAAATAAACAAAGAATCAATCTATGTTATACATAAATGTTGGTCTAATTTACTTGAGAAAAGTGAAAAAGTGACCTATTTATACCGAAAAAGTGACTAACTTTCTTTGGAATGAAAAAGAATTCGATGGAATTTATATGAATCCCAAGTGAACTTTAACGAATTCAGGATAAATTAAAAAAAAACAAAGAATGGAATAAAATTCAAGTGAATTTATAGGAATTTAAAGAAAACGAGAAGATTCGATGAAATGATTAAAGACGTGAATTTAGAAAAATTCAAAAGAATTTGATAAAATGCCTAAGAATTCAAGGTGAGATTAAAAGACATCAAGGTGAATTAAAAAAAATTTAACAAAATTTGATTAAATCCATTTAATTGAGTAGAATTAAATGAATTTAGAATAACTCAAGTGAATTTAAAAGAATTTAACAAGAGATAAAAAAATCAAGAGAATTCCAAAGAATTCAAACTTTTAAAAAGAATTCAGGATGAATTAATAAGAACTCAGGGTGAATTCCAAATGAAGTCAAGTGGATTGCAAGAAATGCAAAATATTGATGAAATTAATAAGGATTTGAAAGAATATTATATTGAACATTTTAAAAATCAAAAAATTTCTACCGTATCGAGTAAAATGGGAGAGCACAGAATTCAAGGCGAATTCAACCAAATTTAAGTAAATTGAACCAAAAAAAACAACGACTTAGATGAAATTCTAGAGAACTTAGAGAATTTTAAGGGAAATGAAAATAATTCAATGTAATTCATAAAAATCCACGTGAATTGAAAACAATTACAAAATATAGGAGAAATTCATTTAATTCATTAAAATTCGAATGAACTGAGAAAAATTCAAAAGAATTTCATAAAATGCCTAAGAATTCCGTGTGAGTTTAAAGGACTTCAGGGTTAAATAAAAAACGCAAAGAATTGAGTAAAATTGAGTAAATTTAGAAGAATTCAAAAAATTCAGGGTTACTTAAAAAAAAGAATTTAAAAGAATTCAGGATAAATTAAACAGAATTCAGGGTGAATTCTATATGAATTCAAATTAATTGAAAAAAATCCCAAATATTCCATTGATGCCTAATAAAAGTGTTCGAATGCATATTTACTTTTAAAGAAAATATGTAGATACTTTCTATACTATATTAAAGATTCAAAATTGTCACCAGAAAGCATTTCAAGCGAAAGGGGTGAGATGTTTTTCAAAGTTATCATTTTTGTGGAAATTAATATTTAAAAATATCAAGTTTGAGATTCAGAATGCACATTTTTCATCAGATGTTATTGTTTTTGTTGTAAACATTTTTTCCCTTGAATTGTCTTTAAAACACGGAAAATTAACTGACTTTTTAAAATAACTAATTCACTGTGATTCTTTGATATTTATTTGTTCAGAAATTGAAATAAAAAAACCAAAAGAGTGCAGTTTTTAACTTTGCTTTAAAGCCCCGCAAACATAAAAGGCTTCTTTGCAGATATATAAGCATTGCATAATCGCGATTAAATTTAATCCCCTTTTCACTGATTGACGTATTACTCTATAAACACTCATTCGTAACAAATTCAAGTTTTTTTTTAATTCTACTAAATGATTTGCATTGTAAGATAAATAAAGAATACAAATTTAACTTGTGGTTCTAATTTTGAACAAAAGTGGAATTATTGTTCATTCTTTAAGTCTTTCATAAGTCAAATTCTGTTTAGCTCTAAATGTTATTTTTTTAAATCTTCAATTAAAAACGGTTTAATTTTAAATAATTTATATTCACAATTGATAAATTAGACATTTTTCAATTTTAAATGTTTAAATTTCACAACTTACAATTATGAATATTTGATTTTGCCTAATTTAGACTAAATTATTCAATTTTGGACATTTTATTTTGATATTCTTTCCATTTTTAACAGTTTAGAGGAATTGTTTATTCTTGAAATATTTTACAGTCAAACATTGATCAATTTAAAATAGTTTACTTTTAAAAATCTGGAATGTAAAATAATTCAAGTTTAAAGAACCTATAGCTGGAATTTCTATCCAACTTGGAAATTGTTCAATTGAGTTTAAATTTAAAACTGTACAAGACTTCAAAATTGTATTAAAAAAATACATACTTAAAATGAAAACTTTGTAAAAAAAGCCTTCAAAATTAAATAATATCAAATTTGATGCATTTGAAAATAAATATAAGCTGAATGATTTTTAACTGGAAAATGTTTCGTAAATTGAATATTTCAAATTAGCTATAAAATGTGTGCAATGTCAAATTGGAACAATATAAATTTTAGGAATTCTAGATCAAACAAATTCAAAATTGTATAATTTCATGTAACACTTAAACTTTATAGTTTTTCAACGAAAACATTAAAGAATGCCTAGTTAACAAATAAATTCACTCCTACTTGTCACTCCGAAAAAAATAAACAAATCTCGAAGTTTCGAAATTTACCAACACGAAAAACTATTTATCAATTTTTCAAATTGCTATCGAATAAAGTTTAATAAAAGGAATGACAAAATTCTGTTTCAAAAATCCCATAAGAAAATATAAAGACTTTGCTATCTTTCGAACTGCCGAAGAACAAACACTTTTATATTCTCAACCGCCAAAATGCTATAGTGAATGAATAAAATGCTCCAATTGAAATCAAGGATGCGGTATCATCCGAGATTTCACTTCCTCGAGCCGTTATTTGGCCCTTTCGCAAATGGAGCAGAATCAAATAAGTAAGACCTGAACTCGTAAAATGGGTGGGTCTGGAAATCACTTTTGCTGGAAAATATTCCAATATTTATGGGGTTCATATGGAGTAAGAGAAACTGTTTTCAGTGGAATCAATAACCTATACGTTGGGCTTTGTATAAGATAAGGTTTACCTTGCCCGTGAAGGATTCCTCGTCCCGGTCAGTGGCAATTACACTCAAATTTGATGTCTTACTATAACCACTTCATTCACTAAAAGACTTAAAAGAAACCCTTTTTCTCAGCACTCACACGTTTTCTATAATTTTATCACTCACGGTAATTAACCACCGATCGCGAATATTGTTAAAATTTTGCAGACAATGCACACCATGACACCATGCACTGCTTATTGTGCTTGATGCTGCAGCAGACTGGGGAAGTGAACGGAACAGTCTGCGTCCAAACCAGGGGCGGCGGAAGAAAAAACATCACCCCCACCCGGGGATTTTATATTTACTTTGTTTATTATTCTAAAAGTTGCAAAAAGATTCTCTCTATGATTATTTTAAAGGTAGAGTCTATACGTCCGGACACAAACCACTCGACCGTGTTATAAACATACATAAATTTACGGACTGTCCGGAGGTTTAGACTGTTTAGAGTGTTTAGACTCGGCCTATTTTAAATCTATTTGCTCAAATTTGTAATCATTTCCTTTCATATTTTTGTAATAAAAAATGATCGAGGGGTTAACACTGAATTAAGGAATTCCTCATTTCATTTGAATTTGAAAACTTTTTATAGTCCTTTGAATTGTTTTGAATTCCTTTGACTTTTTTGTTTATTTCTTTCGAATTTATCTTGGATTCAGGTCAATTTATCTCGAATCGAATAAATTCATTAAAACTCTTTTGAATTCACTTGAAAATTTGATTTAACTTAAATAATTAACAACCGACTTTTATTTGTTTTACTTAATATCCTACTTGGGACATTTGAATATACCAAAAACGTCCCATAGATATCCTAGATATCCCCGCGATATTCAAATTTCCGTCTTGAAGAATATACGACGGGTTATCATGCAATATCCCTGCGACAACCTGAGAGATAAATGAGATAGAATGAGATATCCCGGTATATTCTATTGCCGTGAGGCTTAATTATTACATTGGGAGCGTTCATTACTTAGACAAGAAACAAAAGAATAAATATGAGAGATACAACTATAATCAATTAAAATTGCATAAAGAATTCAAAGAATTCAGAGAATTTGATAGATTTTAGAAAATCCAGAATATTTGAGGAATTCATGATATTCAAAAATTTCAGGGATTTAAGAGCACTTATGGAATTCAAAAAATGAAGAAAAGTCAGAATATTAAAAAACAACAGAGAATTCTGAGACATCATGTATTTCATGATATTCGAGGAATTCAGAGAATTTCTGAGATTTTCGAGCATTTAGGTAATTCAAGAAATTCAGAGATTTTACCAAATTTAGAGAATTCAAGGAATTCAGGGATACAGAATATTCAAGTAATTTAAGTTATTCAGAATATTCAAGAAATTCAGGGAATTCAGAAACATAATTTTCAAGGATTTCAGGAAATTCAGAGTAATCGAGGATTTGAGAAAACTCAAGAAATTCAGAAATTTAAAGAAATTGAGATAATTCAGAATATTCAAAGAATTTAAGGAATTCAGAATATTCAAGAAATGTAGGGAATTCAAAATATTCAAGGAATTCAGGGAATTCAGAGACTTCAGATAATTCAAGGAATTCATCATATTTAAGGGATTCAGATAAATAAAAGGAATCTAGGGATTTTAATCAATTCGGAATATTTCAGTGAATTGAGAAAATTGTAGGAATTTCCTAAATTTCTTAAATAATCTAAATTCAGTGAATTCAGAGAAATCAAAGATTTCAGGATACTAAAGAAATTTAGAGAATTTCAGGGATTTACGAGTATTTGGACAATTCAAGAAATTAAGAGATTTTAAAGAATTTCAGAATATTAAATGATTTCAGGAAATTCGGAGAAATTAAGGATTTCAGAGATTTAGATAATTCAGGAAATTCAGAATATTTTCGAAGAATTTAAGAAATTCAAGCAATTAAGAATATTCTAGAAATTCAAGAACATTAGTGAATTCAGAAAATTTCATGGATTTAAGAGCATTTTGGGAAGTCACTGAATTCAGAATGTTTAAGAAATTCAAGAAATTCGGAGAATTTCAGGGATTTCAAAGAATTTCAGGAATTTAGAACATTCCAAGAATTCAGAATATACCAGGATTTCAGGAAATTCGAAGAAATCAAGGAATTCAGAGATTTGTAGAAATTTAAATAATTCATGAAATTCAGAATATTCAAGGAATTTAGGAGAAGAATATTCAAGAAATTCAAAATATTCCAGGAATTCTAGGTATTAAGCACATTCAAGAAATTCAAGTAATTCAAGTAATTGAAGGAATTAAGAATATTAAAAAAATTCAAGGATTTTAGGAAACTCAGAGCACTTAGGGAATTTAAGGAATTCATGGAATTCAGAAGAAAATTTCAAGAATTTGAGAAAGAATAGAGAAAGTTCAGAGAATTCAAGGAATTTTAAGATTTACAGACGTCAAGGAATTCAGAGAATTCCGAATATTTAAGAAATTCAGGATATTAAAGGATTTCAAGGAATTCAGCGAATTTTAGGGATTTGAGAGCATTTAGGTCATTCAAGGAATTTTAAGCTATAAGGGAATGAAAAACTTCCTACCTGAAAAAGAAAATTAAAGAAACATAGTAAGTAAAAGTAAAACGTCGAATAAGTTTGTTTCCAAAATATTAGTTTCCAATTATTAATTTCAGTTTGTTGTACAATGTCAAAGAGTTAAAATTGATACCAAAGAATTTCATGTATTATCAATTGATTATTATTATTTTCCTACTACACTTATATGCTTCTAAATTTTAAATAATAAAACAACCTAATTAAAAAAAAATCATCTCTGCTAAGCAACCTCATGTTGCGAAACGAATGTATTAGCTGTGGGCACTTGTAGATTATTATTATTAATACGTAAGAAATCAATTGATTGAAATATTGACTATAAGGTATTATTTGTTCCATTAATTATGTCAAAATAACATGGACATTCATAAATTAAACCAGGAAAGAATTTTTACAATAACAGAAATTGAAACACAAAACAAATATTTCTAAAAACAAAACAAAACTGTAGTTTTTAAAGTTTATATTTTTAAATTGTTTTCAAGTAATTCAATGTTAAATTTCCAGTACTGGGGAGGTTCTAAAAAATATGTACTTTTTTAAAGACTGCTCTAGATTTCAGAAATTGTAAATTGATTAAATTATGTAATTACTGAATTAATTAATTAATTCGAATGAAATACATTTCATTAATTCCTGGTTTAAATCAAGAGAAGAGCCAGTGTGATTCTCGTGTACGCTTGAAAGGTATTGAAAGTAGAGGGATATAAGATGTTATGAAATTCAGACGGAGATGAAAAATTAAAACCGGTAAATAAGTATCAACTTTAAATGATTAACGATGATAATTATTTACATCCAAGCTTGATGTGCTCGTATAAAAAAAAAAATAACTCGTTTCATTGACTCTTTGTTAATAAATTATGAGCAAGAAAGGAGGTAGATGGAAAGATATTTTTGATTTGTAAGCTTTTTTGTGTTCTGCTTTTGGTAAATACAACGGTTAATAAGAAATTACATTTAATTTCGATCTTCGAGAAATTTTTTAAATAGAGACACTAAGCTTAATATTCGCTGTTTTTTTATACATTTTTAGAAGTTGTGATTTATTGGATTATTACTTTTCCTACTTGGAAAATGTAATAATCTGAATAGATTGGCTTAGAATCAACCAAAAAAAGAACCTTCGTTTCTCTGTAAATGTTCAAAAAAGATCACGTTTCCATTGCAATATTGTACTTGACAAAAATTATATTTACAGATTAAAATACGTACAAAAACTAGAATTCTGGGTAAAAAACGTTAGTCAATTATTTAAAGTCCTTCATGGCTGGTGTCAGTGTCAAGAAAATCTCCTCCATCTGTTTTCTTTGATCATCAGTCTTTAAACTCTTCCAAATATCATCCAGCTTTTTCTGTTGATGTTTCTAGAAAACCGATTAAACGATAAATAACAATGATTTGGAAAAACAATTTCTAGAAAAGTAAAATCTCAATCTGGAAAAAATAGTGTATATTTACCTTGACAAACAAAAAACAATGTTTGAGAGTGGCTCCGACGTATAAAATATTAACATTCACAGTTCGTCCACTAATATCGTTTATCTTTGGAATAGAAGTGAGAAGAAATTTGTGAGGCCCATGTCTAACTTTTACTAGAGCTATTCCTGTTTGTGTGTTGCAATATTTTGCTGAAAATAAAATAATTGAACATTTTTCCAGAATTTACTATGAATTTTAGACGTCTAAATTTTTGTTACCATTAAATCCAGCTTTTATGGATGCTTGACCCAAATCGCCATAAAGTTGATGAATTTTATTCTGAATTGCATGATGCAATGCTGTCTCATTTAAAACCAGAGGCTTGTTTGGATTGTTAACTGCTGTTACCTCCAGGGTGAAATACCTCAAAAAAAAAAATTGATTAAAAAAAATTAATTTTATTCTTGAAGGAGTGTTTGGGACCCTTTTAAAAAATTGCAAACGTTCTAGCCTAAAACTGATTCAGTTTGAATCTTGAAATAATTTCGAATCAACGTAAATTTTTTTAATTAATAATTATTTATTTTTGATAAGATTCTATACTTAAAACTACGCATCTAAAGCTACATTAAATTTTGTTTGTTTCTTTATTTTTTTGCGTGTTTTACAATGTTGAACTCTTTTTTTGCCAACCAAGCATTGCTTTTTAGAAATCTTCATGTGTTAAAAGGGCTAACTTTGATGAAAAACACAATATCTAAAATAAAGTTTTTATATTTTCTACATGTTATTTTGATAATTTTGTCGACGCTTATAATTTTTTTCTGGTTCCAAATTAATTTCTTGAATTTCTTATTATTACTGGTGTCTTATAATCTATTAAATAAATAACTGGCCCAAAATTACAGCAATAGATTTTAAAACTTTTTCTTCAAACTTTATACTCCAATTTTGTTTGTAGGTTAGGTCCCCATTTCCACAATTTGCAAGATTTCTAAAACGCTACCATCACGAAAAAGATAATTAAACCTGAATCTGCTTCAAGATACCTCTAATTTTATACGAAGGGTACTATTATATATTCTACTATGAGAATTTATGCTTAAAATAGTGTGTAAACAAACAAGTTTTTAAGTATCACAAATAACAATATTTCTCCAAATAACACAGTAACATTTTCTTCTAAACTCTTTCAGGAAGACTATTGTACGTTAATAAAAACAAACAGATCAATTTTTCCTATTTTATAAAGAACCTTACCTGTTTTTAAACCGCACCATATTTTAAGGTTACGCCTCCGTTAACACGTGTTTAGACATGTTTAGAATCCAGAGTTTGTTGACATCTGTCACGCATGCGCAAAAAATTGCCTATCAGCTGACCAGATAAACACGAGCCGATTGTCGGGGAAATACGCGTGACCTTTATATTCTGTTATGTCCTGATAAACGAAGTTTAGATTTGTAAATGATGTTGGAGAAGGTATTAGAGATGTGGCAAACTGAAATTTATCAAACGGAATACTTCACGTTCACAAATAAGTGGAATAATCGAGCGCATTACGCCACTGAGTAGATTACTAAAGTTTATTCTGCCTCATATGTTTTTTTATGAGAAAAAAAATAGAACAAAAAACGAAACACTCGTTCCTCTTATCTCCTCATGTTATCCAGCAGTCAGAGAAATCGCTCTTGCTGTTGAAAGTTGCATTTTACTTTACAATTATGACTGAGGAATATTTTGTCGGCGTAGATGTTGGAACGGGCAGCGTTCGGGCAGCCCTTATTTCTAAGGATGGAAAAACAATCTCATTGGCTAACAATCCTATTCAAACTTTTAAACCACGGGAGCAATTCTATGAACAATCGTCTAACAATATCTGGGTGGCTTTGTGTTGTGCCGTTAAAGTAAGTTTTAGAAGTTATATTCGCTTAATTTTATGTTTGTAGGGAAAGTTATATCTCTAAACAATTTATTTTTAAGTCAAATCATTCAAATCTGTGCGATTTCAGAAAATTCAATTGGTTTAAAAAGAGGAGTCTTCTGCCTTTTGGCAGATTGAACATTTTCTTTTACAAAAATTTAGCAAATACCAAAAAGAGCATTGATGCATAGTTATTGTCTAGTATCTCCTGGTAAACATAATTATAATAATTTTTTATTTGTTAACAAAGTTTGTTTTTAAACAAACCCTTCTGTTCGAAAATTTAAACTTGTAGCCTATAATAAAAGTCTAGATATATTCAAATGGCGACAGTTTTATTATTATTCTTAATTCTATTATATTATTATTCATTACCATTCAAATAAAATTATTTTTAAACAAATTTTCTCAACATTTTTTTTTCATTTGAATATTATTAATAATAATATTCAAATGAAAAAATGGGTGGAGTTCCGAATAGCGTAAACCGCTGATTTTTTTGAGGCTCCGTATACTTATGTATTTTGACGCGCTGATTACGAAAATGATAGTGAAAATGTGCGGAAATTTGATTTTCACGGTGAAACCATGAAAAAACCATAAAAATCATGGTTTTTTGCGATTATCTCAGCTAATATGCAAAATAAAAAAAAATGTTTCAAACAAAAGTTGTAGACATCATTGAAATACACATTTTTTGTTTAAAAGATTTTTTTCTGCGAGTGATAGTTTTCGAGGAAATGAACGATATAAGGATTACAATCGTATCTCCATTGGTTTCGGTTTGGTACCTACTTACGCTCTTCACCACGGAAAGGTTGGAGAATTTTGAAGAGCATATTTTTTTTCTATTTTTCATGTTTTTTATTTTTTTTGTTTGGTTGTGGGGGCGGGAAGACACCCCTGTGACAGGTCACAAAAATAACTTATGTCACACACGACTCCCTTTCCCAGGTGTTGTGAGGGCGGGAAGGCACCCCTGTGACAGGTCACAAAAATAACTTATGTGACACACGACCCCCTTTCCCAGGTGTTTTGGGGGCGGGAAGGCACCCCTGTGACAGGTCACAAAAATAACTAATGTCAAACACGACCCCCTTTCCCAGGTGTTGTGGGGGGGCGGGAAGGCAACCCTGTGACAGGTCACAAAAATAACT
>CAKNYM010053256.1:45072-140103 GCA_932195095.1 Andricus curvator | reverse complement strand
CCCTTTCCCAGGTGTTGTGGGGGCGGGAAGGCACCCCTGTGTCTGGGCAGAAAAAATAACTAAGGTCTCACACAACCCCCTTTCCAGCCTGTCGTGGGGGCGGGAAGGGAAGGTAAATACGAACATTCCCATATCGTGAGACACCCATATTTGACTCGTTTTTATTAGAAAATTAACAATAATTTTAAACTTCTGCCTTATCAAATCCCTTCATTAATAGCTTATTTAAAGATTGTGTAACTTGGTTCCCAAAAAAAAAAATTTTGCAGCCAAAACAGAAGTGACGCCCCTATTCTGCAATTTAACCGAACACCCGTGGTATATGGGATTTTTAGAAATGAAAATAGATATATTTAATTTTACCGAAAACTATCACTCGCAGAAAAAAATGGTTCAAACAAAAAATGTGTATTTCAATGGTGTCTACAACTTTTGTTTGAAACATTTTTTTTTATTTTGCATATTAGCTGAGATAATCGCAAAAAACCATGATTTTTATGGTTTTTTCAAGGTTTCACCGTGAAAATCAAATTTCCGCACATTTTTACTATCATTTTCGTAATCAGCGCATCAAAATACATAAGTATACGGAGTTTAAAAAAAATCAACGGTTTACGCTATTCGGAACTCCATCCGAAAAAATTCGTTTTCCCTTTCCAGTAGGAACTGGTGGGGGGGGGGGGGGGGTACGACAATTCGCCGCATGGCTCTTCAGAGGGGTCTTAATTCACATCGTCTCGGCCTGTCACGAGGGATTCCCTCCCCTTGTTGGGGGGGGGGGGTCAATTTTGAATATTTTTAGTTCATAGAAATAAGCTAGGTCACATACCTTCCCCTTTCCAACCTCTCGTGGGGGTCAGGAGTGCCACAAGTCCCATTTCAAGCAATTGTACACTTTGTAGCAAGACAATCAGATGAAAAGTGTATTTTCAAGAGATCTACAACTTTTATTAGAAGCTTTTTTGTACATTTTTATTATTTACTGAAGTCAAAATACATGGGTATATGTAGTTTAAAATTATTCGGGGGTAAATACTTTTCGGAACTTTATAAAAGTTTAGAAATAATAAAATGTCCGACAATTTCAAGGGGTATTTAATTTTTTTCTAAGAAAGTCGTTGCTTTAATTTAATTTCTTTTCTAAATGTAATTTCTTCTTAAAGAGAAGCTTTCTGCTCCTTGGTAGATTGAAAATTTTGTTTTACAAACATCTACCAAATACCAAAAAGAGCATTAGTTATTATCTACTATCTCCTGGTAAACGTAATTATCATACTTCTTAATTTGTCAATAATTTTGTTATAGACAAACCTTTCTGTTGGAAAATTAAAAATTGGTATACTTTTAGATATATAATAAAACTTAAAAAATACAAAAATGTCCGACAATTTCTAGGGATATAGAAATATAATTCTAATAGTTCTTAATTTGAAGACATGAGAATGGCAACTCTATAAGGACCATAAATTAAATTTTACAGGATGAACACAAAAAAATTTCTTCAAATATAAAATGTTGATAAAATTATAGAAGTATGTGTTCTCTGAAAATTATTGTACATTGAAGCTGTGAAAACATTCGGAAAAAATGTCTACCTGGTAGGAAATGATTTTTACATATTCCTAATATGTATCGATAAATATTATCTTAAATTACTTGAAATCGTTAAAAACAAAATTGCGAAAATTTGGTCCTTATCCAGTTGTCATTCTGATGGCTGCATGTGTTAAAAAATGTTTTTCTAAACAAACCCTTCTGCTGGAAAATTTAAAATCCGTGGCTACGGCTACTGAAATTTCGGTACGAATAGTTGCATTTTTTCGGCACAAATACAGCTGGTTTCGGGTTTCAATCGTGTGCAAAACTAAGAATGGCAATATTCCTAGTTTTGCACACGATTGAAACCAAAAACACCTTTTAATTTATTATAATGAATAAGCGTGAAAGCATTAAATCTATTATTTTAAGGGATGTTTCATTTTTTTATAGAAAGTCGTTACTTTAATTAATTTTTTTAAAAGGATAGCTTCCTGTCTTTTGGAAGATTGAACATTTTATTTTACAGATAGATCTACCAAATACCAAAAATAGTATTATTTATTTTCTAGTATCTCCTAGTAAACATAACTCTAATATTTTTTAATTTTGTTCTAAACAAACCCTTTTTATCAGACAATTTTAATTTAAACTTTAAGATATAATTAAACATAAAAAATAATAAATTGTTCGACAATTTAAGGAACGTTAATGTTCTTATAGAAAGTCGTTGCTTTAATTTCATTTTTTAAAAGAGGCGCTTTCTGCCTTTTGGAAAATTGAATATTTTATTGTTAACACATGTACCAAATACCAAAAAGAGCATTATTTATTTTTACTATCGCTTGGTTAACATTATTATACCAATTATACAAATTTTATACCTATAGATATAATAAAACATAAGTAATACTAAAATGTCCGACAATGTTTAGGAGTGTTTAATTTTTTTCAGAAATTCGTTGCTTTAATTTCAGTTTTTTAACAATTTAGTTTTTTAAAGAGATTTCTGCCTTTTGAAAGATTGAAGATTTTCTTTCACAAATATTTATAAATTACCAAAAAGAGCATTATTTTTTCTACTATCTCCTGGTAAACATAATTATAATTCTTAGTTTGTTAAAAAATGTTTAAATTAAAACTTTTAGCCTATAATACAAGTTTTAAAATAATAAAATTTCTGACCATTTTAAGGCATGTTTAATTTTTCAATAGAAAGTCGTTGTTTTTATTTTTTTAAAAGAGGAGCTTTTTGTCTTTTGGAAGATTGAAAATTTTCTTCTACGGATATATCTACAAAATACAAAAAAGAGCATTATTTATTTTCCAGTATCTGCTGGTAAAAATAATTAAATAATTCTTAATTTGTTAAAAATTTTGGTTATACAAACCATTCTGTTGGAAATTTTAAATCAAAATTTGTGAATATAATATAAGCTTAGAAACAACAAAAATGTCTTACAATTTTAAGAGATGTTTAATTTGTTTACAGAAAGTCGTTGCTAGTGTTCCAAAGGAAAGCATTAAGGGAATCGGATTTGCTGCTACGTGTTCTTTGGTAGTTTTAGATAAAGATGAATTGGCAGTTACAGTCAGTCCAACTGGTAACGTTTTTATTCTCTATCGCTATAAAAAAAAATCAAGAAATTAGCTTATCTTTTAACAGTTTTTACCTTGGTTTTAAAAGAAGACTACATTTATTAGAGTTTTTATTTACAAAATTTCTATAAAAACATCAAATGTAATATAAAAAGCATAGTTGTTATTAGAAAAAAGTGTCCTTAAAAAGTATAATATAAGTTGAAATTTATATTAAAACATGATGTCGTCTTCACAAGGTTCAAAGAAACAAAAATAATAATTATCAAGCATTATTGTAGAGTAAAAATATATTGGTACAATGTCGAATCAATTATTTTCCTGATAATACAAGTAGGTAGTTCCACGGTAAAAATATGAATATATTTATTCAAAAATAAAATATTGTCTTTTGCAATTTTTTTAAATTGTGAATAAACTTACAATTTATTATTCTAAAAGATCTTCAATTCCCTAGTAATTTTTATTAAGTTCTGACTGAATAAATGAATAGATTGAAAGTCGTGGTTAAAAAAATGGAATTATGAAAATTAAATTTTGTAGTTACCCTAATTTTTACGTACAGGTAATGATGGACAGAATATTATACTCTGGATGGATCATAGAGCAGAGTTGGAGGCAGAATTAATCAACTCAACAAAGCACAAAGTACTCAAATATGTAGGAGGTAAAATATCCTTAGAAATGCAAGCACCAAAAATGCTTTGGCTGAAAAATCACATGCCTGATTCCTGGTCCCGCGCTCAACTTCTTTTCGATCTTCCCGATTTTCTCACGTGGAAGGCAACCGGTTCAGAATCTCGGTATTTAATTATATTTTGAATTTAATTTATAAATTCAATGTACTTTTCACTATTAAGTAACGACATTTATTTTCAGATCTCTATGTTCTTTAGTCTGTAAGTGGAATTATGTCGCCAGTCCTAAAGAGAATGGTTGGAATTCTGATTTCTTCGACATGATTGGTTTATCTGATTTGAAAGAAAATAACTGGAAACGAATAGGTAATCTAAAAATGTCTAATAATCTTAATTTAATAATCCTGTTTATTAACCCTTAAAGTTATCCCTAGGGTCTTTTATACCCACCCTTTTTTAAATCGAAGAGTCATTTTTTCCATTTTGTTTTAGTTTTTAATTTTTTTTTCATATGTTAAAATTAAAAAAATATATATTAACTAGTTTTATCTTATAAAGGATATAAAAAAGTATATCCAAAAAAATTTTCGTGCAAAAATATTAAAAATCCTTGTTACAATGAAGAAATTTCTGGGATAAATTTCTGGCAGTAAATTCATCCTCATATTAAAAACATAAATAACTTAAAAATCCATAATAACAAATTTTTATATAGCAAGTGTTTTAAACATTTTTAAAATGATTTGAATAATTTAATAAATTATTATATTTAAAGTATGTACATAAAATGAATATTATCTATACGTTGGTTAATTTTCTCTAAAAGGAAACATGAATTTGAATGATTATGTCTAACGTGCATTTGGAGATTAGAAAATAATGACTTATTATCTGCTATTGCAAATACTGGGTACGCAAAATCTGCAAAATGCATTACTGATCTTATGAAAATGTTCATTACTGAGTTTTAAATAAAATATTATAGAATATTTGATTATTCTCGAAGAGGAGAAATCCTTTCATTGTTTACGCGCTACTTTAAGGTTACGGCGAAATAATTTACACTTTTAACAATCCATGGAAAAGATGTTTGGTAGAGATTTTGTATAACTTCAAACCCTTTAAAAAGTAACAAATGTGAAATAAAGATAGTGTATTGCTGTTTTATGCATAACAAATTTAGGTGCGCGAGATGTTTCTTCTTGACAGTCAAATTCTCAATATAAATATTTCAGGTTTGCCTCTAAATATAAAAACAATAATTAAAATTAAGAAATTAACACTATCAAACCGGTGAAATTTTTGAATTTAAGTATTAAATACTTAACTACAAAAAAGCATCAGAACTCTTCCGAATTTAAAGTATTTCAAACTAAACAAAAAATTTTATTCGTAAATTTATCAAACTTTTAATAATGTAAAATTAAAAATTATAAGTCCATTAATGTGTGGAGGATTACTTTTCAAACTACTATCTGTCTTTGTAATTTATAACTCTGTTAATACTAAAATTTAAAAAGTTTTTAGTGTAAAAACCTTTCCAACCACTTTAAATGTCACCAATTTAACATCACATAAAATTATTTAATTTTTAATGAGTTTGATCTTAAATTCTTTCGAGTTTGAAAAGTTTAATTTTTATTTTCAATTTTTTTCTGGATTGAAAGAGAGCAAAATTTTTTTTTCTGAATTGGAGAAGGTTATTTTTTATTTTAAACATTTTGATTAATATTTTATTTGAGTTGAATCGGGGCAGATTTTTTATTTTCAACATTTTTCATATGATGAAAGAGAAGAATTTTTTCAATCTTTTTCTTAGTCGAAAGAAGAAAATTTCTTATTTTGAACATTTTTATTCAATTGGAAGGGAGGAAATTTTCGTATTTAATTTGTTTTCGAATTGAAAATTTGTAATTTTTTATTTCAATTTATCTCTAGATTTAAATAGGGACATTTTATATTTTTAACGTTTTTATTGAAATGAAGGGGGAAAAATTCTGTAATTTTAGCATTTTTCTTAAGAAAAAAAGGGTGGAATTTTTTTTTCATCTTTTTCTGAATTGAAAGAGGGACATTGTTTTTTTTATTGAGTTGGGAGGAAATTTTGGGTTTTAATTTTTTTCTGAATTGGAAAAGGGAATTCTTAACGTTATTAGAAAGTTGAATGGAGTCAAATTTGGTAGTTTTAACAGTTGGCTTGGGATGAAAGGAAGGATTTTTTTTTTTTTTTTGAATTTTTGAGTTTAAAATGTTTAATTTGTATAATTTTCAGGTTTTAAAATTGTGCAGTTTTGAATACCTGATTTTGAAGGTGTCTCATTTCCCCGGCTTCATTAAAAGTATTCAGTTTGTAAAGGTTGAATTTGAAAATGATAGTCTATAAACCTCTTAATTGTTCAATCTAAAACGTTCTGAATTAAAATTAATTTTTCTTCAAAAAAATCAGTATAATTTTCACCGTTCAAAATTGAAGAATTTGTAATTTGAAAACCTTGAAATTTAAATCATGCTAAAACCGTTGAAAATTATATGATTTCGAATTGGAAGCTTTAAGAATAAATGAATTCAAACTTGAAGCCTTCAAAATTAAATAAATCCAAACTTTGCTTGAAAATGAAGTATTCTTTAATCCGGATTTTGAAACTAAGTCATTCGAAATTAGTAAAAGTAAGCTAATTAAGTCGTTCAACCCCCCCCCCTACTTCCGCATCCCATATTTTCTTTCACTCCCCAACCCCTCATTTCCCCAACTTCTCATACTTCCTCTATCGTCATTTCCCAATATTTCCGCTACTTCCCCATCCCTTTATATCACTTCCTGTACTTCCTCACCCCTCATCTCCCCCCACTTCCCCATCCCTAACTCCCACACCTCATTTTCCCTCCTTAGAAAAAAGTACGACGGACGGACGGACATCCGACCGAAACTATAAGGGTTTCTGCCCGGGGCTACGAAACCCTAGAAATGAATTATTTTTAAATTTTGCATCGCGCTTTTTAAAATTCGCTCATTTTAATCCAAAGTACAAAATTAATAACTTGAAACCAGTAATGAAGCATTTCCATGCAAATGGAACAAATTTATTTTTGAGACAATTTTATAAGATGTCAAACTGACGTTTACTAATAAACTGTCGCATCGATATGATACTTAATTTTCCATCGCCAGGTTCAGTCGTCAAAGTTCCCGGAGAACCTGTCGGTTCCGGCTTATCAAAACAAGCAGCAGAAGAATTAAATTTACTCCGAGGAACACCAGTTGGAACTTCAGTTATCGATGCCCATGCTGGTGGATTGGGAATGCTGGGTTGTGATTCTCCAGATCTGTCCGTTGAATTGACAAGCAGACTAGGTATGTTAAAATCCAAATCCTTATATTCCTTTAATCAGCAATTTTTGATCTATTTTAATTCAAAGGATTAATCTGCGGCACCTCAACTTGTCACATGGCTGTTAGTCAAAAAGAGATTTTCATTGATGGTGTTTGGGGTCCTTACTACAGTGCTATGTTTCCTGGATTGTGGCTTAGTGAAGGTGGTCAGAGTGCAACTGGAAAATTGATAGATCATATCATCGATACTCATCCTGCAACTTTTGAAATTTACGGGAAACTAGAAGAAAAATGGTTATTGTCTACTGTCTAAAGATTCAAATACACTTGCTGGTCTCGGACTCAATGAGAAAGTCAACAGTGGGTCAATAGTACACTGGGGCCTC
Source organism: Andricus curvator (assembly GCA_932195095.1). Taxonomy (NCBI): domain Eukaryota; kingdom Metazoa; phylum Arthropoda; class Insecta; order Hymenoptera; family Cynipidae; genus Andricus; species Andricus curvator. Next base: position 132,613 of record CAKNYM010053256.1, on the reverse strand, counting down.
AAGTTAAGGTATTGCCGAAAACGACCTTATCTCCAGGCCCCAGTGTATTATAAATTTTGAAAAAAAAAGGAAGACAATAGTGTCATACAATTGTTTAAATATTACATCGAGGGGTTAGCTATTTTTATAATTTGATAACACACTATACATCTTCCAGGAAGTCGCGTAAAATCCTTTCAAATCTTTTAAATTACCCCAAAAGCTTTGAAAGCTGTTAAAATTCTCCAGAAGCCCCTTAAATCTCTTGAGATCCTGTAAAAATCCTGGAAAACTCGTCAATATTGTTGGATCCCTTGAAATCTTGTCGTTTCTTCTGAATCCCTTAATTCTGGCGAAATCTTTGAAATCCTTAAAACTCCCTTGAAATTTGATTTAATTTATTCCTGAAAGTTCTCTGGAAGTTCGTTGGAATACCTTGAAATCTGTAAAATATAATTTATATCCTGGATACCTTTTTAAAAACCTTTCTTGAAATCCTGCGAAATTCTTTGGAAACTCTTAAAAATGTAAAAATCTCGTTAAATGACTTGGGATCTTTTAAAATACTCTGAATTCTTAACAATTCTTTAAAATCCCTTGAAATTGATCAAATCCCTCAAAATCTGTAGAAATTCCTTATAATCTTATGGAATCCTTTAATTTCTTTTGAAATCCTATGCATCCCTCAAATATTGAAAAATTCCTTGACATCTTCGGAATCTTCTGAAATTTTACAAAAACATTTGAAATTCCTTAGAAATCTTTAAATCTCTTGAAATTTTCTCTAATCCTTCATAGTTCTTTGAAATGTCACGAGATTCCTCGCATCTTTTAAAATACACTAGAGATCAATTCCATTTCAAATCAGGCAAAATTTCAAGAAAATTCCAGGTCATGGTGTCAGAATGATTTGGTATTCGGATATATCATTCTATGGTGAAAATAAAGGAACCCGTATTTCAGTTTTTTTTTTAATGCAGTATTTTCCGAAAGAGTGTAGGTATTCGGGATTTTATTTTTTTATTCTACGTGTGATTTCTTGATCTTTCAATTGTTTCCAAAAAATGTTGAAAAATGACAAAAAGGTGGTCGCTTTTCTAAAATTTTTGAAAGCGATTCTTCTCTAAAACCCCACTTTTAAAATTGTTTATTTTTTTGAAACAGATGTCTACAGCTTGCATCGTTTACGAGAAAAAAAAACTATATTTAAAAAAAATTTTCCCGGGAAAGCCCCACCTTTTTATTTTCTCTTTTATTTTAAATACAGTTTCTGCTTATATATAGGAAAGACATCCATCAGTTTTATAGAGGTTTAACCATTTTTAAGTCCGAGAACATTTTTTTTCTTCAAATATAATTTTTTTCTCGTAAACGATGCAAAATATCACAAAAAAGCAAGAGATATTTTTTGTAGCACTTTTCTAGGTGTGTATACTTGTATCTGAACATTTTATTGTACCTTTCGCTGTTTCCGAGAAAAATGCAAATTTCGATTTTTCAACAATAATTCTTTTCAATGTCAAGCAGTAGTTTACCAAGAACCAAGAATTTTAGAAAAACGTACCCAATTTGTCATTTTATCAAACTTTAAATTAGGGGGGGGGGGGGGAGTCAGTTGAAAGAGCAAGAATTCCTAAGAAGAATAAAAAAATAAAATCTCAAATACCTATGCTCGTTCGGCAAACACTGCATTTTCAAAAAAACTTTCTTTCGATTTTTGAGAATTCGCAGCTAATTTTCGAATCATTGCAATCCTAAGCCTACATTTATACCCTAAGCTGGAACTCTCTGTCTGATATGAAATATGCATATGTTTATGTCTATATTCTTTAAAATCCTTCGAAATTCCTAAAATTCCTTGAAATCTTTTCGTACACTTTTAAAATTCCTTGAAATTTTTGAAACTCTTGAAATCCAGTAAAATGCCCTAAAGTCTATTAAATCCTTTGAAATCTATTAAAATCCTTGAAGATTCTATAAAATCGCGTAGGTCTGGTAAAATCTTTAAAAATGTTGAAAACTTTGAAATCTTTTGAAATTTCGATTTTTGAGATGCCGGATATGTTATTTTAGCCAATCAGCGAAAAATGTTTAAAATATGTTCAAAGACATAGTGAAAAAATAGTTGCATTAGGGAGAAATTTGAGAAAATAGTAGCATTAGTGTCATTTTTTCAAAATAGTTGCATCGTTAAAAAAAAAGCGCCAACAGTGGCGTGAGTCCGAGGTCTGCACATTACAAAAACCTTCTATATCTTTGCAATCTTTTTTTCCAGGCACATCCAACAGTATTTATATGATCTCTTAAAAACAATGGCCAGGAAAGAAAATCTCTTGAATGAATCCTACTTGACAAAGGATCTCCATGTGTGGCCAGATTTCCATGGAAATCGATCTCCTCTTGCAGACCCGACTTTACGCGGAATGGTAATTTTGTATTTATTCGGAAGTAGGGCTCAATTTTTTAGTGATTTTGTAACTTACCAGTTTTTAATTTCTTGTTTCAGATATCGGGGCTGTCTCTATCCGCTGATGAGGAAAGTTTAGCAAAGTTGTATTTAGCGACTCTGCAGGCCATAACTGTAAGTTCCGCTTCCTTTAAATTATTATAACTTATGTACTAAATTATTTTTCCTTTTAAATATTCAATTGCCAACGGCGATACCACTCTGGAAACACCAGTTCTCGTAAGATCACTGAAGTTAAGGATTGTTGGGCGCGGTTAGTACTTGGATGGGTGACCGTTCAGGAAATACTGCGTTGCTGTTGGCCCGTCGTGGGTGTGCTGGGCCCACATTGGTAGTAAATATCCACCTAGAAACACTACCCGAATCGGGTAGTGAGGCAATGAACTTTCGAGTTCAAACTGCTAATCAATTTTTTTTGTTTTTTTTTAAATATTCAATTTATTTCTCTTTCTAGTATGGAACGAAACATATCATTGAAGCCTTGACTTTAGCAGGACACAAGATAGAAGTAGTTTTAATCTGTGGCGGCTTAAGTCGGAGTGAATTATTTGTACAAACTCAGGCTGACGTTTTAGGACTGCCTGTTTTGATTCCGGCCGAAAAGGAACCAGTTATGCTCGGTGCTGCAATTTTGGGTGCTTCTGCTGGAAAATATTCCTCTATTCAAAGCGCTATTGAAGCTATGAAAAGTGTGTCCAATATTGTAAAACCTAAAGCTGAATCTTACCCGTGAGTAAAAATTCAGTCGGATGAAACATGTTATATAATTTTTCCATTTTCCATGCTAAACCTTCAATCATTAATTTCAGATTCCACTCTCGGAAGTATAGAGTTTTTAAAAAAATGGTTGAAGATCAGAAAAGTTATAAAATACTAATGGACCAAGATCTTTAACAAGAAAGCACACTAGATTAAAAAAATCCATGAATCCTTAATAGGATGAATTAATTCCAACTACACAGTATAAAATGAAAATATATATTTTTTTATTCAAAGAGAAGTATATAAAATATGTATATTACGTTAGTTTATAAATCTCAAGTGGACAGTAATAACAAACGTAATTTTGTGAAGCGAATTGTTAGTGTTAATGTAAAATCAGTGAAGCGACACTTACACTTCTAAGATAATAACTTGTACGTTGAAACATTTGATATTTCTACGAAATATAAACTGCACACGCCAGATACACAATCGCAGAATAAAAGGCAAGTTTTTTTGATTAATATACTTATATAAAATAGTAAATTTACTCTAATTATTGCTTTGGAAGTCAATACACAATAAACGTAGTAAACTTGATTCACAATAAATTCGTTTCAGTTCTATCGTGAACGCGACTCCTTATAACGAGCAATTTTTCAGAGTAAAATATTAAACTTAAGCTGTTTGAGTTTCTTTGAATAACAACAATCATTAACTCCTGAAAATAATAACGTGTAAATAAAAGTGCTTTTTAACTCTACGAGACCGTAACGATTTCATGATTTAAACATGTTTGCGGTTATTATGCAATAATTTGAAACTAGTGAAGGGTGGCCACATAAGATTCAAACAAAATCTCCGGGGTTTTCCCCGATTTTCAAACAATTTTCCTGGTTACTTAAATTTTCAAATTAAAATCTCCAAAACGTTTACAATTTTAAGTATTCAAAACCTAAATGTTATATACTGTAAAACATTGAAGCTTTCAAAATTAGACAAAAGCCAAATGAAAAACTTTTAGATTGCATAGTTACAAAGCAGAAGCTATCAGAATTAAATCATTTTTACTTCGATTTTGAATTTTTTCTATTTTATCAATCAACTATTTAAGACTTTTAATTTCAAATTGTCCAATTTGTGAAATTTTACTCTTGGTTTATTTAACTCTTAACTTAGTGAATTTATAATCATTCAAGTATGAAAAAACATTACATCATTATTATATTGCAACATGTTAATCAACTTAAATTTGAACCAAGAGGATGTTGAATTTTCAATTCTAAAAATGGGTTTAATTCGAAAATTTTCTATTTAAAATTGTTCCTTCCAATTTGAAATAATATTTTACAATTTTAAAAGATTCAATTCAGAATTATTCTACTTCATATGCTACTAGTTAAAAATTGTCCAACTTTTTAGTATCAAACTTAAATTATTAAGTTTGTAACGTCTTCAATTTAAAGTTATTAAGCTATAAAGGGGTTTTAAAACGATTAAATTCACATTTGTTCAATTTAAACGCTTCTTTCCGATTATATTCAATATTGAGGACTTTAAACTTATATTGTTTTAATAACTTAAAATTTATTTTACTATCAAGGCTTTCAATTTGAAATAAATTTGCAGAATCATTAAGGACTCGTTTAAAATCTTCAAAATTGCATTTTTTCAATATTAAAGGCTTCAAACGTAAACTATTAAAGTTTTTCAATTTGAAACTGTCCAATTCTTTATATTTTTCTTTATTCTCTCCATGTAAAATACCTATGTAGGTTTCTTTCATATCAAAATACCCTTCATCCACAGGAGGTTGACCGACATCAAACCTTCGAGTCTACACCCTATTTATTATATTTGAATATATCTAGGTTTTTTTTTACTAAATAAGGCCTTGATTTATAAATTATACAATGTTGAGAAATCTTTCAAACGTAAAAAAGTGACTCGCCAGCAGGCATAAAGTAAACATTAAAAATAGTAACTTTTAAATCATTATGAACGTTTTGAATTCAACAATTTAGGTTTAAAAAATAAAATTTTCAAGTCAAGTCCTCGAAAATCAAACGATTTTACAATTATTCTTTAAAATTGAACAATTTAAAATTAGAATTGGATAGATTTATCTACTAAAACTAAGAATTAAACATATTTCCTGTCATAAATTAGTAAATTCACTGTTATTTCCGTTTTTTTCGTTCGTAAAAAATTCTTGGTCATTTTTGGGTCTAGTGGCCACCCTGCTAGTGATAAACTTACCAATTGCACTTGACATTAAACACTTTTTTGGTGATTGTGTAACAATTTTGTGCATTCACCAAAATATAATTTCTCTTATTATTAAATTGTGCAAGAGTTCCAAGACTGGAATGAAAACAAGGCGAGATATGTACATAAAAATACTTGTAGGTAACGGTAAAACTGTTTTCTACCAAACAGAAGCATATTCAATTATCCGCCAATTATAGTTAACTTTTTGATATACATTTGTAACGATACGTCAACATTAATAAACATGTTCTAATGTCCATAGGCACTGCTGTAATATCATGTTGTGCAAAAGCTTTATATAAAAACGTTTGGAAGACGTTAAATGTTTTATCGTAAATCATAACACTGATTATCCTTAAACATACTCAAAGTATTCTCTAATACATATTACATAGTAATAAATTCAAGTTTGTCTCGGGTTACAAATCCAAACTTGTATATAGCCTCTTTAACATCATTGCTCTAAACGGAAGAAAAGCGTAACTAAAATAGTTAACGGAAAAGTTTATCCAACTCTACGAATCTGATTGACGAAATTTGAATAAATCATTTTTTAAAGTTTCATTTTTCAAACTGATAAAATTCGAATAAAAAATTGAATTTAAAAAACAACCTCGCATAAAAATTGATTTATATCAAAGTTTCCGCGATAAGAATTTTTCTAAAATTTCGCTTTTTGAGAATATTCCGACAGCAAGTCATCTTTTAATGCTAAATTGCAAATTGCTTTGTGCGAAATGATCTTTGGATAAAATAATGCGCTATGTTAAGGGTGAACTAAGCTGCAAATACAGTGCACTCTTGCCTATCTCAAGGGCCGCGAAACGTAAACATGTGCGTATTTAAAGGATGGAGGAGCTCCCCTCTACCGCGGGTCGTCGGGTGATTTTTGTCAAGCGATGTTCATTGGCTGCCCCTGCCTTGTATCGATGCGCAAGCTGTAAGCATATTTGCATAACATGCATGTCAGTGGTTTTCAAGTGTTTTTTTTTTGACGTACGAAGTGACAAACATAACATTTTCTTGAAATAGTACAATTTGCCAACTAAAAATCAATATAATAGAATCAAAAAACAACTCGAATATTTCGCGGCATATTGAGTGTTGCAGCATGACTTCATGATCATGATAGGATAGTTGGAAATGTCAGGAAGGTTAGCATAGTTGGTACATCTTGACCATCGACATATAGAAACGGACCGATAACGCTGTGGGGAGAACGGAAGTGGGCTTTAGAGAGAGACAAAACATTTGAGAGGTAGATATGTCTTTTTCTATTCCAGGACTGTCCTATGCACGGTCCTGTGCTTCATCAAGCTCCAGCCATCGAAAATGCTCTCGACCAATCAGCTTTATTTAGAAAAAGACAGGTCTACCTCTCAAATGTTTTCTCTCTCCCTAAAGCCCATTTCAGTGCTCCCCACAGCGTTATCGGTCCATTTTTATATGTCGATGATCTTGACATGGGACTGCATACGCCTTTTTCGAGAAAATATTCTAAACGCTAAAGTAAGTTATAAAGGTCTGAATAGTAATATTTTTCAAGTGTAGAATGCATTTGCGCAATTCTGTTTCATCCTTTTATCGGTCAAATACCTTTCAGTTTCACGCAATATAATCAAATATCCTAAATTGGAGGTTAGAGTACCCGATTCTGATCAAATCGATCGGATACACTAACCTCAGATTTTGTATATTTTACTTTGTGACACTGAAAGGTTGTCAATCGACAAAAGAATGGAACATGACTGAGAAAATACATTCGTACATTTATGACTTACTTTTATGTTTAGAATATTTTCTCCAAAAACTCTTTTGCATTCCCATGATGTCATGCTAAAACACTCAATTCAAACCAACGAGGGCTTCCCGCTCTTCGGGCATCTTTTTAATTGTTCAGCCACTGACGCGGGCGAGACCGTACAGGGATCGTGGTGGGAGGTGACGGAACTGCGCAATTTGAAATAGCCCAGCATGAGGGGCTTGAAATAGGTGCGTCTTGAAATAGTCAAGAGTTTACTGTATTAACCAATCAGAAGCTTCTAGGGAGACCTTCAGATGTTTGGTCGAATTTTTCAGATAACTTTCAGACTCTAGTCCACCCTTATTAGTGTGAGTCATTTGATTAGGTAAATCTATAGTATTCTACAATGTGAGTCAAAATTGACTGAAATGGTGAAATGGCAAACCTCTGTCTCCACAAATAAGTGGCGAGAATATTCTGACCAAAGGAACGAGTAGCGTCTTGAACTTCTTCGCAGACATCAATTCCAGTCTGCCATATAGTTTCTGCACACAAAAATAATATGCTTTTAAAAATAGCATTCATTAAGGGGGAACAATTAAATATGATTAATGATTATTAAAGTTTTCAATGACACGACAAGATCATGGTTGGAAGCAATTTGACTTTTTTTTGTGTGTTACCATGTTGGTACCTCTTTTGGCATTTAAAGTAATGATCGAATTGGTTTCCCACTAAATTGACGCGGTTTATTAATTTTTTAGACTTTTAGAGAAACCCTTCTATACTGTCCAGTTTGCTAATTACACATTTGGGATTTTAGAACAGAAACCTCCGATTTATGATTCTGCTGGGTTAGGGTCATAAGATGCAATGTTTATTTGGAACCTTATATTTTCTACACAAGACGGTAAATAATTCTTATATTTTGCAAAATGACGTGGTATTAATACAAGTAAAATATATTTCAAGAGCATCAAAAAATCTTGGATTTTAATAATTGCATGTTTCTTACCTAGAGTATTGGCGAAGTTGTTTCTGTTGGAAGAATCAAATTTTTGAAGATACTCGACACTGAGAACTGCATATTGCTTCAACTCTTTAACAGACTCGTAATTGCAACAACGTGCGCGGCCATTTGCTACAACATAACTACCGGGCAAGACGTGCTGAATAATTTCACTCAAAGCTTCTTCTACCATTCCGCATTTGCTTTTGGTTGCATCATTTCTATCTATCTTTGAAGGCTGAAAATTGTCAAGTGTAAATGTTACCTTCTTATAGCCAACAAAAAACCATAAAGTGAAAGATAATTTTTGAGGGAGAGACCACTCGACTTTTGAGTTTGTATACCAGATTTCAAATTTTAAAAGATTTCAAAGATTTTGACAGATTACAAAAAATTTCAAAAATATTTGAAATATTTTACATAGATTCTAGATTTCAAAGATTGCAAAATATTTCAGATAATTTTAAATATTTCGTAAGGATTTAAAAGACTTCAATAATTTGACAAAGATTTCGAAGATTCAATTTTTTAAAAATATTTTAACAATTTCACATAGATCTCACAATGATTTCAAAATTTTTTAAAGATTCAACAAAGATTTTACAATATATAAATGATTTCACAAAGATCTCAAAAACTCCAAATATTTCCAAGATTTAAATTATTTGACAAAGATTTCAATGATTTCACAAAGATTTTGACAGATTTGAAAAATTTCAAAAGTGTTTAATGATTACACAAAAATCTCAAAATATTTCAAAGATTCTAAAATTTCAAAATATTTCAGATAATTTAAACGATTTCGCAAAAATTTAAACGATTTCACAAAGGTTTAAAGTATTTCAATAATTTGACAAAGATTTAAAATTATATCAATGATTTCACAATAATTTCTAAAGATTTCAAAAGATTCTACAAAAATTTCAAAAGATTTCAAAGATTTCAGAAAAGTTTCAAAAGATTCCATGAAAATTTCAAAATATTTCAGAAAAATTTCAGATTTTACAAAGATATCAATGATGTCACAAAGATGTATCAAAGATTTGAAAGATTATTATAGATTTCAAAAACATTTCACAGCTATCATTGATTTCACAAAAGATTTCAGAAAAAGTTCAAAGACTGCAAAATATTTCAGATAATTTCAATATAATTTGACAATTTTAGAGATTTCACAAACGTTTCGAAATATTCCACAAAGACTTCTCAAATATTCTAAGAGATAGCAATATATTTCAGATAATTTCAAATATTGAAGATATTTTATTTTATTATTTTATACGAAAAGATTGTGAATACATATTTCAATAGTTTGACAAAGATTTCTCAAAAAATTCCATGATTTCACAAAGATTTCAAAGATCTTCAAATATGTACTTTGAAAATTTCACACAGATTTCCATCAGATATCAATGATTTCACAAATGTTCCAACGGCTTTACACCAAATTTCAAGAGTGACCAACCCTCGATAGTGCTGTCTATAAATACAATTTTAATAAACCCACCACAGGATTAGCTTCTATGACGTGCAACCACATCCGAGGAGGAACCGCAGGATGAATCGTCGTAAGATTTGCTTCAGCGATACACAATATCGTGTGTGAATTGTTGTTTCGCTTCCTACAATTCGTATTGTCTAGCGAATTTTCCGACATGTAACCACCAGGAAATTCATCCACAATAATTATTGAGCCCGGTCCTCCCAAAATCCACTCCTCTGAATGTCTTGTAACGTAGGCTTCCACAACTTTTCCACATCTTTCGTAAACTTTTTTAACGACATGTTCTTTTATTCCTGTGGATCGATTCAAATTAATTAAATATTAAACTAATCTCGACTATTTATTTTTTACCAATTAAAGAAAATAATAGCGAGGATATTCACCTAAATCGTTCGCCGTGATATCGCTGGGGATAGCTTGACACCAGGCTAAAATAATCTGAAGGCACATCTTTAAATCACATTTAATTGACATGAAGAATGAGTGATCTCTAATGGGTTGCACTTTTTTGCAACAGGTACACGTCCACTTGTACTTGTCGACAATTCTTGCTGGACGCCAAGTCAAATTTCTTCCATTGCAATCTTCCTGGGGGCAATTAGTAAATGTTCGGAGTAGACTCATTTCCCTCAGCCAAAGGCACAGTTCACCCTCGTGGCCTTGTTGCAACATTGGTCTGACAACTTTGTCGAAAAAGCCACCATGATCCCCGAATCGGTCTATTGTACAATTCTTATCACGGCTAAAATTAAACAAAATAATGTAAGACACCAAATATCCGATTTTCTCATTTCAGGATTTATGGAAAAGTAGGAACATATTGAAAAATACATTTACAGCATGACCAACATTTACAAGAAATTTAAAAGAGGACTCGAAAAATGATTTTTGATTCTGTGTATAATATATACATAAAAATGAAAAAAGGCGAAAAAAATTGCTCATATTAGTCCAAAAAAAATTACTGTCTTGTCTTTCCACATGAAATAAAAACAAAATCCTTATCAAACTCCTATGCTGCAAGTATAAAGATGTAACAAAGAAATTTCTTATTTTTAGAGAATTCTGTACAAAAATAACTCTACACACTTCTATAACGTATAGCTACTCCAAAAAAGATTTCTCTTGATAAAATACAACCAAATATTAAACTATCGCTAAAAAGTCATTTCGACTCCAAAATAAATCAAAATATTGACAAAATAGGAAATAATGCGGAAAAGTTTCACTCACCTTTTTACTTGATTCGGCATATTGGGACAACGTTCACTTGTAATTTTATATAAGATTTGTATAAACTTAACCGTGGATAATGAAAATATGTAACTAATAATAAATGGAAATAAACATTATAATGAACTAAAAAAAAATAAAAACTACTTCTCAATGAATAGAGTCACATTGCATTCTTTTCGCGTCTGCTTGTGGAAATAAATTGACGTGGGAGAGTGTGTGTGTGATGTGAAAATATTGATTTTTCAGATTTGACCTAACCTAACATGAAAAAGATGCAAGGCATGAAGACCCTTTTGCGCAGACGCGTGGCGCGAAAATTCGAATCTTTCCGCACAGACTGTTTCAACTGTGATTACGACGATTTTGATAGAGTTATTAAAATCTGGAATATTGTTGCAATATGAAAGGAATAGCATTCCAAACCTGAACTAATTTAAAATTAGATAATTTCACAATGAAAACGTATTTCAAATTGTACAATAATTTAAAAGTAGTAACCATCAAAATCAAGGCCATAGCCAGAACATTTTTTCTAACTACGGCTTGATCATAAAATGAAACAAACTTGAAATTCAACATACCTAATCCGAGTTTATTTAAAACAATAAGTTAAAGTAGGCGCCGCACGCCTACAAAAAAGGGTTCAGAGCTTATTAAGACATTAATTAAATCGTCCAAACCTCCCGCACCTCCCCCCTTCCACAATTACTTCCTCCTTTACTTACCCTCATTTATAATCGTTTCCCCTACTACCCCTCCTTGACAATAGAAATTCAATTTAAAATTGTTTTCTTTATAAATTTTCAGCCCAAAATAATTTAATTTTGAACGCTAAAATCCATAAAAAATTGTACAACTTGAAACGCTTTTAAAAATTATTGCGAATTGAACCATTGCTATTTATTTTTTTAACATTCCAAGTATTTAATGCCTGTCGTCTATAATCCAGAAACATTAAACCATTTTAATTTTGAAACCAAACAATTTTCCATGTCTCAATCTAAAATTATTCAATACTATTATAATAGTTCATGTATTTGTCGTCGTTCAACTTTCAAATTATCCAGAATTAAAATCTTTAATCTTAAAATTGCACAATTGAATCTTTTGATTGAAAATCAATTTGCAGAATCGTAATGGATTGGATAGGCTTTTCTACTAAAACTAAGAATTAACAAAATTTTAGACCAGAAATTTAATTTATTATTAATTATTATATATAAATATAAATTTAGTATTTAATTTTTTCTTTTTCCAACAGCAACTTATTTAAAATGAGCAAAATCATCTATAATAATAAATTGAATAGTTTGATTAAATAAAAGATAAGTTTTTTTCTTTATCCTACAGATGTTACGTTTTAAGGATCGAACAGGTCAACACAAATTTATTTTAAATTGAAAACTCCTGAATCATGTACAGAGCGGAAGGTTCTGGACAAGGGAACCCCAGATGACAATTGTGATACGCACATCACCCGTATTGTGTGATCCTCATATGTTCTTGTGCGTGCGAGAGACTATCCATTTCGCAATCATGGTATGATGGGCACATAGCTGCGAGCGTTATGTCAAAAATCTTGAAAAAATAATATTCATAATATATTATTGACTTTTGAAATTTATAAAGGTAAAATTTCCAACAAAAATGAAATAAATCTCCGTATTATTATAAATTTATATTTTAATGTTTATATATAAATAGTATATAGATCTGAAATTTTATTATTGAAGTGAAACATCTTAGGGCACAGTACGGCATTTTTGCATGAGAAATGAATCCATAAGAATCGTCACGTCACGCTCCAGCAAGGAATTCATAGAATTGATGGAATTCATGGAATTGATGGAATTCCTTGAATTCCATGAATACTGTATTTATTAAAAAAACTTGTTTAAACAATTAAAGATCAACTGTACGAAAATGTAAAGTAAAATAACTTAATTATAGACCTCAAGTGCATATATTAAGTAGCGGCTAGATTATTAATTAAATGCAAAAAATGTTAAAAATATTTAAATATGTACATTTTGCGTACTGTTTTAAAAATAAAATTTAAAACAAATTAATCAGGGTGTCTAGTGATCAGGCAATTTGAAATTCCTGAGTTTTCCCAGTCAAATTTTTTTCCCCCCGACCAATTTTTAGATGTCATTTTGTGATTTTTGAAAGTCAACGTACACGTAGAAATTTTAACATAATAAATATACATAGAAAAAATGTATGGTGTAAAGAAAACAATTATTTATTTACACGTGCTAAACTTATTTTTCATCACAGGCTAAAATGATAAATATTAATCGAAAGTAAATATTCTAAAACTTTCATACAACACGTAAATAAATATTTCTTAATTTATGCAGTTAGAATCACAAGTAGTTGCTTAAATGCTATTGAAATCTGAAGAATGAAAAATATAATATACTTATATGCGCATAAATATTATACAATCGAAAATCAATTAAGTATTATGCCGCACGCCGGCGTTCTTTCAGAGTACTGATTTTTTCTTGTAAAACTTCTGCCTTCTCGGCAGCTACTTTCAGAATTTTACTTTTTTGATTTAAAAGCTCTTTGGCTTCTTCTGCTTCTCTCTTTTTTGCTTGTTTCTCCTCTAAATCCTTTTGATTTGCAGCCAGTTTAGCGTTCTGCGAAGCAACGTTAAGCGGCATGTGCATTACTGGCAATTGTAAGCAAACTATCTGTTATTGGAACCGATTTTACACAAAAAAAATTAATAAAAAAATTCCATAAATCAGTACATAGGATGAGCAGAGGAAGGAACCTTGCGACTGTAGATAAAGTAGAAAAAAGTCGATTTTTCGATAAAATACAAAAAGTTCCTGGTCCAAAATAAAATTCCCGGTTTCCCGGTCCGCTAGACATCCTGATTAATTACTTTTCTTTCATTTCGTAATAATATAGTCATATAAATATAAATTTATAACATTGCTAATGAAAAACCAAATGTGCAAGCGATATGCGACGCACGTCATGATTGCCATAATGTGCGAACATACATAATTATATCTCATCAGGTGAGGGCACATTGTGCGATCCGCACATATGCGTGCAAACACGCCATCATTTTGCAAGCATTTTATTATAGGGGCACATGAAAGGCCAAACTGAATCAGTGGTAACAATCCTTTATTATATTGCACACAATTATTATTTATTACATTTACCAATGCAAATAAATAGGAGTAGAGTTAGGAATTTATTTGACTTGTGAGATGTTTGATTCTCAAATGGTCTAATTCAAGACTTCAACTCTGGAATTTCTATGGAACTCGAGATATAAAGAGAACTCGGGAAGCGATAATAAGGAAGTAAAACTTACCTTGACAATTTCAAAAATGGAAACTAAAATGGCGTCTTCAGTCAAATTGTACAGGTGTTCTCCAGGTGGTGTCATGAGAAACCAAGCGAGGGCATCCCTTGGTATCAGTTAAAGAACGGTGATAAGGTTCCCAAGATCCCTTGAAGAACTTGATGAATAGTGTCAGGTTGAGTGACACGGCCGCGGCGCGGTTCAGATTTGGGTTGAAAACTTGAGTTCGGCGAGGTTTAAGAGAAACTAAGTGAACTTATCGGCGAGATTGAGCTAGGTAACTAACTTTTTTGTCATGAAATTACGATATTTATATGCCATGTACAAGAGGTAATCTATATTTTTTCTTGGAGAACGTGCTTACTCTACTCTTTCCAAATTTCTGCATATATAGGGTAAATGTACCGGTGGTCGGACAACAATTCTAAGGTCGGACGCCACTTTCAGAAGGCCATAAATAAAAAAGTATTAAATTTTGCAAATTGTCAAAAATAGGTTAGAAAATACACGTCAATGTCTTTCATATGACTGAACTTTTATAACATTATAGCAATTTGTTTAAGAGAAAATAAATATTCGTCCGACCACTGGTACGTGTCCGGAGACTGGTGCACTTACCCTACAAGAGATCCCATATAACAGCAGTTTCGGGGGTTGCCTCGCACTGGCCTTGCTTGTAAATCGGTACCCTCGAAACGTAAACAGCCAGGGCCGTCTGAATAATTTCTGCTGGATTTTTCTCCCGCTTACTGTCCGATTTTATCGCTCCGCTACTGGTGGCGACGCATTGTAGACACTGCCTGCCTGCTGAGAAAGTGCGTGGGCCAGCAGTGCTAAGAATTGGTAAAACGGATGCGCTTCTATGGGAGCTCGCTCTTGTGTATAAAAATGCGGGTGAAATTATTGATTCATATCCTAATATGTGAGTACAGATGAGAAAAGATCATGGGTGTAAATTATTGATCCGAACCACAAGCTAGTTAAAATGTTCACCTCTTATTTCATTATGACCTCAATAATAAATTCACAACATTTAAATTCGGTAAATTTAGTTTCTTTATACAATGGTAATAATATGACGTGACTAAAGCCACGATTGACACAGGTAAGAATGGTAAAGTCATAAAAATTATTTCATTACCTTTATTATCTAATAATAAACGTACATATTACATAAAGAGTCTAGGATAAACCTTTTTCAACCTAATTTTTCACAAGTTAATACCAATAATTATTACATGATAGGGTTACCAGCTTTCTTTCTGATCTGTAGGCTCTTCTCCCTATTCTTTCCCCATGCGTCAACCCTTGTGCTCTATTTCAGAATAAATATTCTGGCCTCGTGGCAGCCCTACATGATACGGCAATTAGTATATTGTGTGACAAGGGCGGAAAGTAGGCAGTCCTTGATGCAATACACCCGAGTCAAAACTGCACTTTCCGCATCTGTTTCACGTTCTTTTCCTTTATAACAAATGCAGGGAATGTTTGATTTGAAGAACAATAAAAACAAACATAAAGCTAAATAAAATTGAGCCAATTGTGGGGTTATTGTTGCCATTTGTGCCGGAAAGTTCCGAGAAGCGACGCTGAAAATTACATATTTTATAGTTGAGTCTATTTTGTAAATTTCATGCAAATGCAAGTCAAAATTGTACGATTCAACCTCGGGACTCTTGCGACCATTGCTTTCAGCGCCGCCTATCGAAACTTTCCGGTCCGAATACAGGATTCGGGCAGGACTGGAAAGTATTTTTTGAAGCGCAGCGATTAAGAAATCACTTTTTCGCACGGTTCCAAAATCGGTCACTTTCCGCTCTACATACATGCCTCGAAAATCGAACCTTCCGTGCATCTATTACAGAAAATATGCTCTACAATATTAAACAACTACATTTCAAATTTCGAGCAGAAACACAAGACACGTTATTTTTGGTGGAAACTGTATGTAATATATTCTCAAGAATTATAAATATTACAATTTTACCAACACGTTCAACAAAAATAGATCGACTGACACCACGACTGGCATTACCTATAATTCAGAACAAAAGCTTTTAAAACACTGTCTCCAATTATTCTTTTTAAAGATTTATGCTCGCTATGATAATTTAATTAAATACAAAGAATAAATGAACATCAATCATAGTGTATTAAAATCAAGAGTGCAGGCGAAAAAGTCACATAATATGCGTGAGACTCTATTGCTTATTTATACTATAAAAATTGATTTTTTTTATTATTAAACTGGCCTCCAGTGCTGTTTAGTTGTACCAAGACAGGACCCAATTTCCAATTCGACTTGAGAGGATAAAAAATATGTAATTATAAAATCAAGGCAAATCCAATGCCTTACTCGATAAAATTCCATTTCCTGGAGCGTCATAAATTCACAATTAAGCCAAGAAAACTGGCATTTTTAAAATATATTTTGAAAATCCTGTCCAGTTATTTAAACCAGTCAAAAGTTGATGCGCAGTTTATAAACATGCAATAAAGAATTCCGAGACTAGTTTTATTATTTAACAAGTCATTTTATTGTCTAAATAAACTTGATAAAACTTGCTGTGGTTACTTTCTCTCGAGAGGAATCAATACTTTTTTGTACTAGAACTACAAATTGCGGGACCTGCATCGATTGTAGGAGAACAGGATAAAAAGTGCGATAATAAAGAACATTGTCGAAATAACAAAGAGAAAGTAAAAAGTAATGTCACAGTAATTCTTGCCTATTCTAAATATGCGTCTAGTTTCTTTACCTAATCATTACCATCTTTCAGAAGGTACCTGAACATCAAGACTGACTCTTTAGGCAACATAGGTCGTTCTTTCTTTAAATTTTTTCTCTCTCTTCATTACTTACTCACCCATTGTTTCAGGTTTTTTTTTTAAATTAGATTCTCAAACCAACTAACTGGTCGGGGGTGGCGGAGGTGGAGGTTGAGCGAGTAAAGTGGGCAAAGAGTTTAGATCGATACCGGGTGGTCCAGGAGTTGGTTGCTGTGGTGGAGGTGGAACTGGAGCAGCAGGTGGCCAACCTTGCATTTGCTGATGCTGCCAAGTTGGGTAACCTGGTGGAGGGGCCGTTCCTGGCGGAGGAGGTCGCATTGGTTGTTGCTGGTTTTGTTGCCAGGGTGGAATGCCCATCCCTGGAGGTGGCATTTGAGTGGACGGCATTTGACCTGGCGGCGGGGGCTGATTGTTTCCAGGTTGTTGAAAGTTTGCTGCAGTAGAAATATTTTTGAAATGCCATTTCTTCTTAATTAATTGTTTGAATGTTACACGCAGAGAAATAAATGTTTGCCCGCAACATCTAGGTGTTTGGGGTTAAGATAATTGTTATTCAACTATAAGACAGCGACGTCTAGGATTTTGAGGCCATTTTCTTCAACTATGTATTTTGGTTTATCCGTTAATATCTGTATGTTGGGCGTTACTATTTAACTATTTAATTTCTAGGGTTAAACGTCGATTTTTCTCTGTGTATTTTCATCAAACGATTACAGAATAAATATTTCTGTTAAATGATTTTAGATATATTTTTAAAAATATTATGGAGCAAGAACTATTAATCAGTGAGAAGTTTTGCTTAAAATAAAAAAAAATAAAATGAAGGAAAATGAAATAAATAAAAAGGACATACAGTTGTAAAGCGTACCTGCCATCCAAGGCATGAGAGGTGGAATGTTTGCTTGATTGTTAGACCCAGGGGGCGGCGGTGGTGGCTGCATGACGCCTGGTGGTGGAGGCATGCCAACTGGAGGTTGCCACTGCATATTCATCCCATTCATATTGTTCATATTATTCATGTTGTTCATATTATTCATGTCGCCTTGAGACCATGGAGGAGGAGCCATTCCTGGAGGAGGCATCATAGGACCGCCCTGCATCATTTGTGGTGGAGGATGAGCTGGTGCTGCCATCAAAGCTCGTGGTGCCTGTTGCCTAAAATATGAATTACGATATAATTATTCAGAGAGAATAAACTTAACTTTACAAAATAATAATGAACCCAATGTTTTAGAGTTGAAACCGGTTGGGGTAGTAAAGAGCTACCCAACAATAACGCTTTAAATATACATGACCAATGACCATAGTAAATACACGCAAAAACATGACCATATTTATTGTGGCGCCGCAGAACCCCTTTGGACGCGGTGACTGTTTTCTTATCCAATTCAGGTCTTGGACTCACTTCAGAGATCAAAAATATTTTAAATAGTGTTACAAATTTGAAAAAATAGTGTCAAAATATTTCCATAACATTTTTCAAGTATTAAACTTATTTGTAGTCTGAATTAAAAATTTTATAGTCCGAAATCAAAAAGTGTACGACGGAAAATTAACTTTATTTTTATGCAAAATTTCTAGTTTTCTAATCTAATATTTTAAAAGTATTAACCATGATATTGTATGTATGAACCATGAATCTTCTTGGTTGAAAGTTCAACTATTTGGTTGAAAATTTATGTAACTTCTTGAAAATTCGTCTTTTCTGATAGCAAATTATAATCTTCTGAGTTGTAAAATCATCTTTTTGGTTGAAAAGTTAACTACTTGGTTGATAAATTCAACTGTTTTGTATAAAGCTCATGTTTTAGGTTAAAAATGCAACTGTTTGGTTGAAAATAAATCTATTTTGGTTGAGGATTCAAATATTTTGTTAAATATTTGTCCTTTCGTTACATTTTTTTTGAGAACTCATTTTTATTTCGTTGAAAATTCAACTTTTGGTTGAAATTTAAACTAATTTGTCAATTCGTCAGATTTTACGACCCACGACCAAATTTTTTAACGTTATTTTTGGAAGACCTCTAAGTAAATTCACGAAAAAAATTAAATTACACCCCCCCCCCCCCCCCCCCCCCGCTTACGGAATATAGCAAAGGGGGGTAAGTGGTTGAAAATTTCAAAAAAAATGTATGCGCGGCCCCTAATCATCCATTGAGACAAATTTCCGGTATGCTGTGATTTGTTGAGATGGCGGACATATAATTTTAGCCAATTAACGAAGTCCAAGAATTTTTGTTAAAGGAAAAATGAAGAAATCGCGGCATTAGCGGACAATTGTGAGAAAATAGTGTCTTCAGTGTAATTTTTTTCGAAATATGTAGTAGTAAATAGTTCCCGAGGCCTGCCAATTAAAAAGAGAAATAAATACCGATCAAAGAGGCCAGGATAGTTGGTACTCGGAATAGTATTGTTTTGCCTCTGAGCACTTTTGGATCGATCAGGAGGAGGACCTTCTCCCAATTCAGCCATTAGTGACATGTATTCCTCGTCAATTTTTGCTTTGTCTCCGGCTTGTCCCATTCCTCCCATTCCAGCAGCAGCAGGGCCACCCATGCCTGGTCTTTTGGATCTACAATCCCTCGCAATATGACCAGCACCTCCACAACTTGAGCAAACAATGTTATTGGTGACGTTTGGTTTATCAGGACACTGTAAATAATAAAATTACATTCATTATCAATTGGAATGTCACAGAATCTTACGTGTGAATGTAGCATTATTGATTGATGAAAATTAGTTCCTACCAGCCATGATTTGTGATCGGAAGCGCCACAATTTGTGCAGCGCGGACCATCATTTTCTCGTAATGTTCCATTAAGTAGGGCCAATTCTCTCAACTGATTACGTCGCAAGTCATTTTGACCTTCCGGCACTTCCACGCCTTGTCGAATAATTTCGTGGATCTATAGAAAATAATTTATTCGTTGGAATTAAAATGAAAGAAGATAGCTGATTTTATCGCATATTTTAATAAAGTAAAGAAAGAAAGTTCTTACTCTTTCTACTGCTTTCTTTACGGCGTCTAAATTATTTGCAGTAATGTATGCGTGCAAAGGTTCATCTTCACCCGGCAAAGGTTGTCCGTCCTTTCTGCCAACCTTGCCCTCTTTTACACTTCCCTTTCCACGAATTATGATTTTGGCACCAGTTTCCTTCTCCATTGCTGAAAAAGAATGAAACAAAAGCAATGATTAATGTAAAGTTTGATTTACAGAAAGAGTTGAGGGTTTAAACTAAAATGATGATGCGTACATTTTAGAGTATTTCCGCGTGGTCCAATCAACAAACCGACGAAATTGATGTCTGGATGTTCTTCTTGAGGAATCATTACCTTATCGTGCACGCGTATAATCGGAGGCCTGTAAGATTAAATTAGAATGAAATTAGTAATTTACTGGAAAAAAGATGATAGATTTAGTTGCTTCAAATTTGTAATATGGTGGGAATTATGAGACTATCGATTTTTCACCAGTGTTACACAAGTTTTCGAACTTTCATCACAAAGGCAATCATAATTCATTTGTTAACTTCAAAAGAATATTGTATTTAAGCTCAATAATTCATCATATTTTAAACTTAAAATTGTACAGTTTTTGAAAGTTTCATTGATTCTAATTTTAAATAGCTTTTCTTAATTTGAAGTGTTTTAAACATGAACAAAGTTATATAAAACGTTTTTAAATTCAAATGCTATATACACACAAAAAATAAAACATTAATTATAATTTTTTGTAAACTTAGAAAATATTTAAAAGCATTCTAGTTTGACATTCATTTTCTTAAATACTCTGGATGGAAAAAGCATCATGCAGGGGGGAGGGGTGTTAAAATCCCCTGAAAAGTGTATCACGTATTTTGTGAATGGCCCCTGATTACAAAATTAATAAAAACATCGAGTTCAAATATAAAATTAGAGGATATTTTTGGAGACTTGCCAATGACAGGGTGGCCGTTTTAATCAAAGAAAAAAATTCCCGATCATTTCCCGGTTCGTAAAAATTTTTCGCCGTCAATGAAATTGAAAAATTCGAATTTGTAAAGATAAACACGTTTTTCATTTTAAATAATAAAAACTTAACTGCAAATTAAAGCACTCAAAGCGGAACTTTTAAATGTTAAAATTGAAGTTTAAACATTTTTAACCCAAACGCTGAATAATTTACATGTATAAAATAGAAGCTATTAACACATTAATTCATATTCAGTTCAAAAAATATAAATAAACATTATCATATTCAATGCTCTAAATTGAAGATTGAGTCAATAAATTTGTTAAATTTCACAATTATATCATTTTAAGCAATTTTAAGCTCGAAACATTATACATTTAACAATTAAATTTGTTTAAACTGTACACTTAAAATTAGAAGTTGAATTATTTTAATTTTTAGTATTTTCTAATCAATAATTATTTAATTGTTATTTAAACATCAACATTTTTTTACAAATATTTTTAAATATTATCTTAAAGTTATTTTTTAAAATTAAAATAATTTTTCCAGGAATATCAAGAACATTTTTTTTATTATCTTAAAATCTTGAAAACGTTAATATTCTATTTCAAAATCTTCAAAAATATACATTTTGTTTTAAATTTATCGAAATATTTTCAAATTTTTAATTATTTTTGAATTTTTTTCAAAAATTCTAAAGATCTTTTAAAATGATTCCAATTTTTCCTAAACTATTTTTAAAATCCTGAAAAATAAAAAAAATTGCCTTGAAATTTTCCAGATTCTTTTCTGATTATTTTGGAATTTTTTTAAATCTTTCGAAATATTCTCTTAAAACTAATTTCTCAAAATAAAAAATCATTTTCAATTTTCCTAGTAATCTTGAGAAACTTTTTTTATTCTTTTGAAACCTTTCACAATTCTTAAAAATCTTCTGAAATCATTTAAAATTTTTATTTTTAATCTTTTCAAAATTACTAAATAGCTCTTCAATTTACTCGATTTTTTTCTAAATTAATAAAGGGCCGTCCATATACCTCTTGGGCAGTTTACAGCGAGGGCGGGGGGGCCAAATTCCACACTTGACCACGAGGGGGGCCGGGGGTCTAGAAGACGCACGTGATCTTTTTTTTGTTAGGAGAACATAAAAAACTAGGAATATTTTCACGACTTTTTGTTTGGACTTCAAACCTTGTTTAAGCTTACGTTCTCAAGTAAATCCGAATTTTCAGCTAATTCATCGCTCCTTTTGCCCCCTTGCTTTTGAAGACCAATAATATCTATATTTTCATAAAATATATCCACGGTGACAGAGTAGGACGGGGGTCAAAAATTACATGGCTGTCAATGATGGGGGGGGGGGTCAACGTTGGTAAAAAATTGTCGACGTGGTATATGAATGGCCCCTAAGTGTTCAATTTTTATTTATACATCAAAATTCAACAATTTCACTATCAAATACATTTTTTTTAAATACAAAATTAAAATTTTAACTTTCAACATTGAATTTAGCTCTCTGAAATTTTTACGATTCAAGGCTTTTTATTTCAGAAAATTCAGTTTCTAATTGTTAAGTTTCAAATATTTTATTTATAATTGCTCGCTTTGAATGAACAGTTAAATATTGCTAAATATAAAATAATTGCACTTTTTCTTAATTAAAATTTTTTAATTGAGTGTGTTAAAAATGGAATATTTTAGACAAACACAAATATTTGAACAAAATTTGAAACTTAATAAAAGCGTTTAATTATGAATCTAATAATTAGAAGTTATTTTAAATGGAGAATAGCTTATAAAGTTTCAATCGGACCTTTTTGAAAATGAATCAAACCTTATTAGAATACAAAAAGCCTTCTTAAAATAAAGTTTATCAAAATTAATAAAAACCTAATTGGAAATACTGATTTGAAAATAATTTCTAGAATTAAAAGACTACCAATTTTTAATTGAATCTCATCTATAAACCTAGTATCTATAAACTAGTATTAAAAGCTTAACTTTGAAGATTATATCTAAATATAAAGATGGGAAACCTTTCGAAATTGTAAATACTTAAAAAATTTGGCATGCCTTAATCATTCTCAATTATATTAAACATTTAATACTCAAAAAATGGAAGACCTTTAAAATTAATACAAACTTAAAGAATTTATTCTGAATTATAACGTTCTATAAATCAATTAAATCCGTGAATTAATAACTTCTTTACTTTGTGATACATATTTAAAATATGAACAACAGAGTGATAAGATTATAAAAATTGAATAATGGATGTCTAAAATTCTAAACATAAGAGATTGTAAAAAATCGACAACATTTTTGAAAATTCCCGGAACAAGTGTGTACTTTTAGTTTATTTGACCTAATTAAATAAAATATTATGTGAAAACCAATTTATACTGATTCAACCTTATTGCAATCATTTATATAAAGGGAAAACACCAAGCTTTATCTGACCAAGTCAGTGGCGCTGTTGGCGCAATGCTTTAAGTTCGATAACAGTTAGAATGTACAAATATATTTTTCAACCAAGTTACCGCAAACCTACCCATAATTCTGATCAGTAATGTAACCCCAATTGAAAAAGATTATTTTTTCTTAATTCACAAATTGGAACCTTTGATACATTAAATTAAAATTGAACTTACTTGTAATCTGGCGGAGGCTTAAAGTCCGGATTGATTTTTAATATGTTCTGGATAAGATTATGACGCTCTTCTTCCAGTTTACGTCTTGTACGGTATTCTCTCGTGTTTAACCGTTTGCCATCGCTACTGTATATCGGCTCAGGAGATGGTGATCTGAAAAAAAAATGCGAGTCTTACGATAAGCCGTTAGCACAAAGATGTTACTAGCGTACAAGCAACCTGATTCTATAATGTCTGTGATTTGACAGCACAGTTGGCAAAACAATTAAAAATATCCACACAAAAAAAACGAAGTTTATTCAACAAACATTACATTATAAACCTTCCTCTAAATATTTTTGCCAATTCTGCAGTCAGGAAATAAATCACCAAACTTAAAAAAAATGCCCCGTATCCAAAGTGTTTACACTGGGAATCCCATTTAAGTGCGGTTTCCGACATGGTCCTAAATGGTCTTCGCTTAAATCGAACACAACATTCGCTCGTTCCGAACGTAAACATTCAGGATTGCATGAACCATTTCTGTTGGATTTGGACGCATGCTAACAGCTGACGCACCTAACGCGCTAATAGTACCTCATACTGTTTGTCACGCATGACTGAGCACCGCCTCTCTCTCGGTCTCATGGTCCCCGCATCACCAAAATGCCCAGGACTCAAATTCTAGGAACGATTTAAATGGGAGTTACTTAAATGGGATTCCCAGTGTAATTCGATAAAGTTTATCAAATTGGAGCTTTTCTGCGTTCACGGACTACATTGGGAAAGAAATTATTTTCAAATAAAAAACTAATATTTATGTTTATAACCAAACAGTATTCAACACTTTATATTGCTGTTGAATCAATTCCTTCTACTTTTCTTATAAGCGATATCGAAAACTGAAATACTGAATCGAGTCACGTTAAGAATGGAAAATAGAAGCAAAGTTATCGGTTCCTTATAAGAGCAGCATATTTTTTTAATGAAAAATAGTAACTATTAACGTCTGATTAATAATGATGATTAGTTATTACGTCTAATTATCTATGATTTGGGGTGTTTGTGTCTTTTTGAAAATAATCTTTATATCACGGCCACGTAAGAGTATATCTCTGTGCTTGTGAAAACCAATTCTGAAAATGGAGGTTGTTACTTTCAAACATTGCCTTTGTATCACAAAGTAACGAATCGCTTCTGCTGTAAAGCACAGAGTAAGTTTTTTATTTATTAATTTATTGAAGGTAACCACTCGAAGGCTGCACATTTGTACACGGCAGAATTGGGAATGATGACAGCTGCTAAGAGATAAACCCTGTGATTATTAGGAAACAATAATTTCTTTTGATTAGTCAATAATATCTGTATATAATGCTAAATAAAACACAACGGTATAGAATAGAGTCCAGCTAAAACTGAACGGGTTAAACCTATTGGAGTAAATCGTTTCATTAAAGTGACATTATCAAAGGTCGTTTCAAGAAGTACCTGAAAGTAACGTTAGATCGATCTATACAGCAATGAGATTAGTATTAAGATTTAATCTATTCCCCTGTAATTATGCGCGGTAAATTTATCATTAGTGAGAGGGTGATGAGTTCTGCCTAGTGGCGACGAAAGTGTAGCCGATATTACAGAATCAGGACAATTTACAATTGAAATAAAACTGAAAATATTGTTTGCCTACTTCTTTTTAGTTTGTGGCTCGAAACATGTTCGAAATTGTGAAATTATTTTGAGAGCTGATGTCACTCGTGACAAATGAAGTCAAGTTTGCAACTTTCGGGTTCAAATTAATGGAGACGGAAATTAATTTGAAGAGCCAGATACTTTGTATTCTACATTCAAATTAAGAATGCATCTCTTATCTACAATATTTTGAAACCCAAATCACCATAAACTTCTCTCCATTTAAACACCAAGTTTAAAAACCACCTTGGTCTTGTTTTTTCTAAAACTCGCATGAGTTTGATGGAGGAAACTCTATTGTGATAAACATTAGGGCAAAAACAGCTATCGCTTGTTAAACACTGCTATTCTTTTATTATCTTCCCTAATAAAAAATATCCTAACAATTTAGCGCCTTTTAAACTTGCTATATCTTAATTAAGCTCAGAACTGAGTAGCAGTGATTAACGAATGTGAATTAGTAAAAGAAATTGATTAGGTCAAACCAATATTATCAAAATTCATCTTCTGTGATGTGGAGCGGCTTGGATAAAAGCCGCCTCATTCAGATCATCGGTTTCCACTAAGTTAGACGTAGCCATTTAGAAATCTTAAGCCCTTGAGCTGAGGACTGCTGAATGGTCAGTAGATAGGTAGAATTTGTGGATATGTTTAGTCATTTTTGGTACGTAAGTTTCGTTCAAACCTTTCCTCGGGGTTAAGTGGTATTCCAAGATCTCCGGTGCGTAGTTTCCTGCTGATTTCCTCAATCTGCA
Organism: Andricus curvator; assembly: GCA_932195095.1. Taxonomy (NCBI): domain Eukaryota; kingdom Metazoa; phylum Arthropoda; class Insecta; order Hymenoptera; family Cynipidae; genus Andricus; species Andricus curvator. Next base: position 106,547 of record CAKNYM010053256.1, on the reverse strand, counting down.
GCTGAACTGTAAACCAACGGGTTAGAGGGGGCGGAAACCCCAACAGTTAGATGATGCCAATTTGTTATAGTAGTATACATTGTAAACAATATAAGTTTCTGTTTTTTTTTCTCATTCGAGAGTAGCGAAATTAAAGAAAAAAGGATTAACGCTTTTTAAGAACGAGCTTAAAATTTCCGGAAAAATCTAAAGAATTTTCTTCTTCAATTTTACATCGTTCTAACGATCACTTTTCTTACCTTTGGTGGACATCGCTTTTTAAAATTAGAAATTAGAAATACATACTTACATCTTTATTGTCATCTACTCTATGAATCGGATTTTAATAAATTATACACAGAAATAAAATTGATAAATTATACACCCTGTCTTGTGAGAGGTAAAGTGATTATGGTTTAATTTAAAAGTTAGGGAAGCATAATAGGGTTGTACTTACAGAGGTATGCCTTCTCCTGATCCGGGGTGAGGTTGGTTGGTAAAACTGTTGGCATTCCGGGAATAAAAGTTTTGTCATGTTCGCTACCTCCCCACCTTGACTTTCTTCGCTTCCTACGATCTTCCTTCGATTCTTTATCGTGCTTGCCATCGCCTGAGAAAAAAAAACGATTCAAGCTACTTTCTTACTTTACTTAGAATCTTCCAGTTTCTTTTAATTTTCACTAAGAAAAAATATAGAAATAAACGTCTCTTTCAATTTCAAAAAGGCCCAGTGGCAATTGGTTCTGGTTGTATAGTAATTACGGAGTAGCTATACCTACCTTAACGTGAAGAGACTTCGTAAAACTATACCTACGCAGTGCTAGTGCTGTCAAAACTATATTTTGGTTTTGATTGTAGTATAAGGCTTTTATTTTTAAAGTTTTTTTCTTTAGTTTTGAAGTTCTTATAAAATTAAATAAAACCATATTGTATATTCTTTTTAAAAAATGACACTGGACTTTCAGAGTATAATAATAATAATTATTATTATTATTATATTATCAATTATAAATAATAAAAATTAAGTTTTGAAAATTAAAATTTTTTATTAAAAAGTCGTATTTTTGGGTTTTAAATTCATATTTTCGCGTTGAAAAGTCAACTGTTTTGTAGGTGAATCAACCATTTCTTTTCTATTTTGAAATCATTCATTCATTTTTTTGGTTCAAAATGCAACTGTTTCGTTGTAAATTAATCTTTTTGGTCGAGGCAGTTAAGGATTAAACTATTTTGTTGCAATTTCGTCTTTCTTGGTTAAATTTAACTGTTGTTGATTTAAGATTTAAAACTTTTTTGTTAAAATATCAACTCTTACATTTTTCGTTGAGAATCTATCTTTTTTGGTGAAAAATTCAACTACTTGTCTAAAATTCGAACTAAATGCTTTCTTAAAAATTCATTTGTTGGTTGAAGATACATCATTTTAGTTGAACATTCTTCTCTTTGATTAAAAATTTAACTATTTAGTTAAAACTTTTTTCTCTCTCTGGTTAAGAATTTATATTTTTTATATGAAAATTCAACTATTTAATTGAAATTCCATGTATGCTTGTTGCAATTGAATTGAATTATTTAAATGAAAACGAAATAATTTTGAAGTTTGTTAACATGACAATAAATGTGTACAACATTGAACAACTTGAATTTGAAACAACAAAATGTTGAACGCTTAAATTCTAAATCTAATTTTTTTCAATTGCACTTATTTTCAGTAACCACGTATTTAATTTTAATAATTTAAATATTAGTTTTGTTAACTGAATTTATTTATACGATAAATGACAAAAAAAATAGTTACGCTAAATGGAGCGTATACACCTCACTTCCACTTCGCGCAGGTTTAATTTTGGATGTCATACCTGAAGTTCTGAGCATTCAAATGAACAAATATTTTGAGCAGTTTTTCTATTTTAGAAAGTCATTAGTAAATCACTTCGTCCATTTGAACTTTCAGAACTTCAAGAACAATAATTTTTGGAGATCTGTCCACGATAGCGTAGGTATAACACCAGCCAGTAACTGTGCGCAGAATCATAATTTAGCAAATAATTCTTATTTATGAATAATTATTATTACGGAAAAATAGTACTTTGCTGTTTATTCGAGCGATCGGATAGACACAACGTTTAGTAGAACGAAAGAAATTGGGAACGATTAATATCAAAATTTGAGGTTCATAACTTGATGCATCAGCAGATATTACACAAATTTGGGGGTAACCTAACTTTTAAAACGTACTTATTCTCTATTATCTCGCATACAACACACGGAACACACGTGTCCGTTAAAATTGACAAAATAAAAAATGACTACGTTTTTAAAGTACATACATGATTCGAGCAAAGTTTTTCTACTCATAACTTCACATGACAAATTCTTTTGAACGAACATGATCATAAACTAATAAATCGAAAAATGTTTCATACCAGGCAGACGTAAAGGAAAGAGCGACGAAAGTCTGGCATAGAAAATACATTGGGGTTATTAGTTTATGATTAAGCTTGTCACGTGACAGTTTGGTACATTCCCTCAATTTGGTTTATTCTTTGACATAAAAGATTTAAAACTGAGACAAATTTGCACAACTTTTCACGCCAAAACGTACTTTTTTCTGAGGCGTGATTCATCACGTCGCAAAATGGTGAAAACGCCGCTAAGTGATGACAGATGAATAAAAGCGATAAAAACAGAAACTTACCATCTGCTTCGCGCTTTCTTGAAAGGGAAGTTCCATTAGCAATAGCTTGGGATACTGCAGCCGCTGCCGCAGCAGCTGCTGCAGCAGCATTCTGAGCACTTTGCAAGTACGTTGGATTCAAAAGCGACGTAAAATTTCGATTCATCGCGTGGTTGCTTTTCAACGACACGCGCAATTCTCTCAACCAAAACCCTTTGCTCTTTTGGAGCAAAAGACACCTTCTATTGCAAAATTAAAATCTCCAAAACGCCAGAATTCGAAAAAAAACGACAAATAAACTTCCACGGTTCAAAAATGCCGATTCTCATAAACCACAACGGCGTTTTAACTTCACTTTGGTGTGGGCGGGTGAGTATTTGGGCAGATTTGGGACACGATGCACGACACCCTCAATCAACAGAAGCCATTTTGCGACTTCGCAAGATACCTAACTGCGCATGTGTGAACAAGGATCATGCCGTTGGCGCGCTAATTTAAATATGTATTAAGCATCTTTTAGAAATGTTGAAGTGGAAAGTAAATTAGATTTTCTTGAAGGAACCCTTTTGACTATATTTAAAGAAACGAGTCATTTACTATTGTGTAATTTAGAATTGAAAGCGTTTAGATTTGAGAATTTTATTCCAAAAGGTTCAAAATGATATATTTTCAAATTGAAATAGTTAGGCAATAAAAAATAAATCAGGCAGACTCGTCAAATCTAAATTCTCTCATTCCCCAGGTTTCAAAATACATTATTTTACATCATTTTACTATGTAAAGCATGTTTTAACTGTTTTGGGCCCCTTGACCATGTCATCATATACTTGCCCGATTCTTACATTACCGACTTATTTTTTTAACAACTCACGTTCATACGAAATTATATATGGGGCGGTTAAAAAATACGTAGCGCTTTTTTCTGGAATTTTTGTACTCCCAACCTCCCCTCACGTAACGCCTTTTATATAGTGTGTGTATACGTTTAGAATTGGCGTCATGCTCGAGGTGCCCCCACCCCCTCCCTAAAGGCGTTACGTATTTTTCTAACGGCCCCTATCAAGTTGAAAATTTGGGAACTTTAATAAAGGGCACTAATGTCATCATAGAATTCATTTGAGGTTAGAGTGTCACTAACCACAAGTTGATTGTATTTCGTGACACTGAAAGGTTGTCAATCGACAAAAGAATGGAACATGACTGAGAAAGTAGATTCTACACTTGAGAAATATTACTATTCCGTACATATCCGAAATTCTTTAACGTTTAAATATATTTTCTAGAAAAAGTTGTCTGCATTCCCATTACGTCATGCTAAAATATTCAATTCAAGGCTTCCCGCTCTTCGGGCCTCTTTTTATAATTGGTCAGCCACTGACGCATGCGTGACCGTACAGCCCGTAAAGAGACCGTGGTGGGAGGTGACAAATTCAAATAAGTAAGTGTGTGTAGGGGATTCAAATATTCGGAAGTTCAAATAAGTGGAAGTTTACTGTAATATTTCATTTTGTAACGATTTTATTATTTAATTGAACAGCTTTTTATAAATAAAGAATAATATCCAAATACAGTTATGATGAGAAATCACTTTTTTCCAAGTTTTTAAAAGAATAATGTTTCGTTTCATGCAATTGAAATTATTGTTTGGCCCTCGGCGTGCAGACATCTTGCCAGCTGACGTCGCATCTTGGAATACCGGAATACCTAAGTGGGAGAAATGCGGGCGGCGTGCGCGTTCCTTGTGGTCAAACTGAAACTTTTGTTTGCATAGTTTCCGGGATTTCTGGCCAAATTTTTTCAAAATAAATAGTACAAGTGACAATAAGATATGAATAGTTTAAACCAAAGTGTTCGTCTTCTAAGTGGCGGTGATATGCCTCTCATTGGAAGTAAGAAATTGAAATTAAGCATCGGTTTTGTAGGAAATTCCGGCCCATAACCTCACTTTTCAAGACTTGCACAAGAAACCTTTATTTGTCAGCACTTCTGCAATTAAATAATTATTTTATCACTTCGAGCAAATGTTCTTAATTCCTCCATGCTTAATTTAAATCTAAAATTCAATGTTTTGTAAAAATATTTTTAGTTGGAACCTATAAAGTACGGAGCAGTGATATTTTCAGAGTGCTCGATGAAAGTTTAAACAGTGGATTCCGTTCAATTGGTACGTGCGAAATTAATGAACAATTTTGTTCCATATAAAGTTTTAAATAACACCGAATATTTTAGTTGTTACGTTATATTATTTTTCCTCAGACACTGCGGCTGTTTACAAAAATGAGGAAGCAATAGGAACTTCTTTAAAATCATTGCTTCCGAAATACAATCTCAAAAGGGAGGACATTTTTATTACTACTAAGCTTTGTAAGTGGGAATAAGTTTTATTATTCAGAAATTTTTTCAATGTTTACTTTACTATACATTGTTTATCATCACCTGTTTTCTCTACGAGTTACGGAATGTCCTAAAAACCTCTTCAATTTCTAAAATATTTCTCGCTGACAATTTTTGTTAGATGTAAAGCATCTCTTCATTTTTACCAAATTTATTAATTTTAATTTATAAGAAATTTAACAAAAGCTCTCGTTTTAATTGTGCCTGTGTCATATGTATTGGGTTCTTTCAGAATTGATCGTCTGGACATGGTTGCCACGTAGTTAAAAAAACTTTCATATTGACATAATGTTCCTGAATGTTCGTAGGGTTGAATTTGACAATATAAAAGTGCTATAGGTTATTTCCCTTTCTAAAAATGATTTTCAGATGTTGGTGTGCACTACATAACAAAATGCTGTTATTTTAGGCGAATACATAAAATAATTTAATCAAACCAAAATTGTATTAGATGTACAAATAAGTTCTACCCGTTTTAAGCAACTTTTATTTTATTTATAAAAATCTAACAAAATGCAAGTAGTAATTAATATAGCGGCCACTGGCTTCTACTACTGTTCTCGAACGCTCAAGCAATTGATGGGTTCCATAGCGAAAGGAGGCTTGATCTTTTCACGCTATAAAATCATCCACCATTTTTCGCATTTCAGCTTCAATTTTAATTTGGTGCTCAGCTAAGCTGTTTTGTAAAAAACGAAAAAGGTCGTAATCTGACGGGGAAATGTCTGAAGTGTAAGCTGGATGCGGCAAAATGTCTCATTTCAATTCCTCTATGGTTTGACGGACCACGGAACTTCTATGTGGCGTATAGCGTTGCCGTGCTGTACTGGTCTTCGTCCATGCCCAGAATATCATCTCTTTTTTTGGGATTTTTTTCCGCCAAGCGGTTCAATTGAAAAGATTAACACTGGCGAACGTTCCTCTATTCAACTGAACCGTTTGGCGAAAAAAATCCAAGCAAAGAGATCATATTCTGGGCATGGGCGAAAACCAGTACAGCAAGACAACGCTAGGCCACACAGAAGTTCCGGGGACCGTCAAACCATAGAAGAATTAAAATGAGAAATTTTGCCGCATCCGGCTTACTCTCCACACATTGCTCCGTCCGATTACCACCTTTTTCGCTCGTTACACAACAGCTTAGCTGAACACCAAATTAAAATTGAAGCTGAAGTACGAGAAATGGTGGATGACTTTATAGCGTCAAAAGCTCAAGCTTTCTTTCGCCATGGAGTCCATCAATTATCTGAGCGTTCGCGAACAGTAGTAGAAGCCAGTGGCCACTATATTAATTAATACTTGCATTTTGTTAGATTTTTATAAATAAAAAAGAAGTTGCTTAAAACGGGTAGAACTTATTTGTACACCTAATATAATCATTTACAGAATTAAACTTTATTTGGTAAAACTAAATGTTAATTTAAGTACAAATTTCAATACAAAATACTGCTTTGAAATGTGGAATTTTGAGGATTCAACTTGATAAGTCTCCGTCATTATTAGTTAAAAATAATGATATTCAACTTTATTCTAAAGATTACATACCTCTATGTATAAAACAGACTGGTGAAAACCATGAGTTTCGTTAAATCCTCCGTTTTCTCCATTGAATATCTCCTAAGGAGAAAAATCTCAAACTTTCAGAATGTCTTCAGATGGACCGACTCTGCTCATTCCATAAAGTTTTTCGATAGAACCTCGTATGGTTTATATTTTAAAGTAGGGAAAACCACCCTACAGTAGATAGGGAAAAAATTAACAGCATTTAACTGCTTCAGTTTTCAAAAATAAATAAAGATTTTCGTTTTTAAATAAAGCTTACATATTTAATTGAATATTTGTATAGAAAAATATATCATGAAATTAGTTAATTAGCTGTACTAAACATTTTTATCAGACCCGGTCAAGGGTACGATTTTGACACCTCTATCCATCAAAAGATAATCGTTTCTGGTATTGCTCTTGGGCATGACAGAATACTTCTTTCTCGATAATTATAATTTAGCATTAGTATACTTACAACTAAAATCAGTTTAAGTAAATAATAGTTGAAACTATCATTATTTTACAAAAATCATAAAAGGTTAAATTTTTGAGATTTTTTAAATCTCTGATACTCCGCGTGATTGGTATGAGATGTTGAATCTTCGTACTATTTAATCTGACTTGTGCGATGACAGAAAAGTGCAAAAATCTTACATACCTTAGTCCTAAAACTGATTTCGTTTCCGAGTGACTCCTCAACACAACTAAAATTTCTGGGCTGTTTAATAACTACAAATTTGCACTATTTTTTAGATTGCTATTTACAAAAACTTAAATTTAAAACCTACACGAATCAAAATCAAAAAACAAACAAACACAATCTTTAACTTGAAACAATTGGGAGACAGTAGCAGAGCTGCCAATTTTGATAGCGAGATTTTTCACTATTTTTCGATTATCTACTGTTTGAAAATGTAATGTCAAATAAAAAGTCCTCAAATATTTATCAATAATAAAGAAAGAACGCTTTGTGTCAATAAATATGGTTCATTATCCTTTAAACTTTGATTCAAATGTATAAACCTGCCACAAAAATGTTTCATTTAGGTAAAAAGTATGAATAATGAAGAGGCGAAATTTTTGTTCAGGTTAAAAATTAATTTTTTACTCTTACACATTAATAATTTAATATTTCAATGAAATTTCTTCGGAAAATATAGTATCCTTGCTGAAATTTTATACTAAAAAAATATTGATAATGTTTTGCCAGTTTTCCAGTTAATTAAGATTATCTATTGTAAATCATTACCTACTGTAGGATGGTTTCCCCTAATTAAAAATCGCATGAGGTTATACCTATTTTATGCAGTTCGTAACAAGAAGACAGTAAAGAATGAAATCAGTTAATTAAATTCGATTGCTTCAGTTTTCAAATTAAATAATTTTATAAAATTGAAGTTAATATTAAATTTTAAAGTAACTAATAGCAAAGCAAAAATGAAAAATGAACCTAAATTTTAAGAAAACTTTTCCATTGTATAAAAGTATTTAATTTGAAATTTGTACTTAAATTAAAATGCATTCTTACCAAATTCAAGTTTAATTCTGTAAATGTTAATATGATTTTGGCTTGATTCAATTATTTTACGTATTCGCCTAAAATAACAGCATTTTGTGGTGCAGTACACATACCATTTTCGCAGCACACACCAATATTTAAAAATCATTTTTAGAAAAGGAAATTAAAATTTGCCCCTATAAATATGTAGTGAAATTCAACTCTACGAAAATGCAGGATAATATATCAATATCAAAATGTTTTCAAATTACGGCACAATCACGTCCAGACGATCTATTCTGGAATGACCCTATTGTATTTATATCAGCTCCAAGTGATAATGGTAATCCAGAAGGAATTCGAAAGGCAGTCGAAACCTCGTTAAACGCATTAGGAACAACATACGTGGATTTATATTTGATTCATTGGCCCGGTGCATCAAAGATTCCCGAAAGTTCATCTGATAACTCCGAGCTACGGAGTGCAACTTGGAAAACATTGGTAGATTTACATAAGCAGGGTGTTTTGAAGTCCATAGGTGTTTCAAATTACAATATTAATCATATCCAGCAGTTACTTGCTGACTGTGCTGACGTCAAACCTTCTGTCAACCAAGTAAGTTTGAAAAGTGTTGAGTCAATTACTACGGGAATTTCCATTTACCTGCAGTAATCATGCAAACATGTAACATTTCCTTGTCAAACTTTATAGGTAGAATGCCATCCTCACTATCGGCAAGACGAGTTACTGACATACTGCACACAAGAAGGCATTCACCTTCAAGCTTATTCTTCTTTAGGAAGTAGTGACAATGGTGCACTTTTAAACGATCCCATTGTTCGTCAAGTTTCATCAACTCTTAACGTCTCGCCTGCAAGATTACTTTTAAAATGGGCATTGCAAAGAGGAATTGGTAAGACTAGTATCTATGATATTTTACATGTTTAACTAACTTCCAAAAAAATTTGTTTGATATTTACAGCACTCTTTCCATATATATTTGCTCTCATGTTCTTTAAAATTAAAGAAAGAAAAATCACCAAATATCCGAGGTCTGGCGTGATCCGGAGGTCAGTACATTTTCCGAAGACCTATCTATCCTTGTGCTGAGAGAATGAATATTTTGAGTGAAAATATTCATTTTGCGAAACTTGTAAATATAACGATAGTAGAAGTTAACAGCTGCACGGCTAGACACGTTTGCAAATGTATTTTTTTATGCAAAACTCTGACATTGGATAATCATTTTTGGAGGTCTTCTTATATCCCTCCAGACTTGACGATGGTGAACATAAATTTCGCGATTGGGATCTGAAATCATGACGTCACAGCGTCACGTGATAGGCAATATGGAGGCAACAACGGGGTCACTTTAACTCTAATACATGTGATGCAAAGGGTTTTTAATTTATTTTGCAATTATTTCGAAGAACTGGGAGTCAGTATCTGCAAAAATGGTTTGAGTGGACTTTTTAAGAAAGGACAAAAAAATTGTGCACGCTGGACATATTATAAATTTAGAAAAAATATCACTTATAAGTTGATGGAATCGTCATCCAGTGAATTGCTTTCGTGAAAAATGGTTTGTTTTTATTATTTTAGGAGAGGGTTGAACATGACTAGGTAGTCGTACTTTACAAACTGAATTAAAAATATATTATAAAGGAATATGAATCACGCTTTTTGTGAAAATTTCAGACCCTTTCATAATGTACAAAAAAGTGGCTTTAATCTAGTTTTTACGATAAATACATTGGACACATATCCTTGAAAAGTGGACAATTTTCTATTTGTAAGTGCGTTTTAGTACACTTTTCACATAAAAATACCTTAATTAAGTAGAAAATGAGATTTTACTTGAAATAATATAAATGAGTGATGTATGGAACATAACGTTATTTTAGGTTATGTGTTCTATAATAACGACGATAATAATTCATCATTTGGATATAAATTGTGTATAATGATTTATTTTAAGTTGTTCCTCACATGTGTTATCATATTAAAGTAAAAGAAAATAGTAGCCTCCAGTTAGAAAATCATTATTTTTTAAAGATATGATGATATGTCTAATGAAGGCAAGAAGGAAAAAACGCTTTTTTCAACTTCACGAGACCCAAATACACGAATCCAAACTTGTCTTCTAGTGCTACTTAAATTTCTTATTGTTTATATTGCTTTAAACTGAACGAAATATTAATATAATAATAATTTTTATGATAAGATTCAAATGGATCATGTAGTAAAACCTGTAATACGACGAATACGACACCGTTATTTTAGTACTACATTTCACCACCAGTTGGCGTATCGTTGTATTTCAGATCCCAATTTGCTTCGTGAAATGGAGCAAAAACCCCTGATATACGGTGAGTTTTCTTTCTTTCATTTTAAAACATGAGAGCAAATATATATGGAAATAGTGCCGTAAATATTAAACAATACAATTCCACGTCGGATTAACCAACACCCTTCTCGTCCAACATTCAAATTTAGCTACGAAATTCTGGGAAACTAAAAAAAATCAAGAATATAACGATCAAATTTGGACAAAACACTCTTAAATTTCTTCATTCAAATTACAAAACCAAAAGAAAAGAGGAAAGAAAAAGATGTTGATTTGCCTTTTTATTTTCGGTATATGAATTCCTTTAACATTTACAGATAGTTATTGATGCCTTTAAGGAAGAACATGCAATGAGTAAAATGCAAGGTTTCTTAATGCTCTTGACATATGTTAAACTTGTATTAATTCTGCGTCATTTTGGAAAATATAAGAATTTTTTTACCACCTTGTGTAGAACATACAAGCTTTTACATCGTGTCTCATGTCGGCCTAGCCTAGCAGAATCATATAAATCGGAGATTTCTATTCTAAAATCCAAGATGTTTAATCAGAAAACGTGCGATTTGGCAACGTTGCATAATGACGCCACTCTGACGGGAAATGAACTCGTTAAATATCTTAAATACCAACCTTGGTACCGACATGGTAATAAACAAAAAATGAAGTCAGATTGCTTCTAACATTCCTTCAATTGCCGAATCTAACCATGATTTTGTCGTGTCAATGAAAACTTGAATAATCATATTTAATTGAATTTATAGAAGAGCTATTGTGGAAATGTTTTAGTGCATAATTATGACTTTATGGCAGTGAAAAAGTATTTCTTGTTCATTCGTATTGGAATTAGTATAGGTTATGCCTGAAAACTTTCCTTTTACAACGAGAAACGTGATTCATTTTTAGAATTTTAACTTAATTTGCAATTAGAAGCGCAATATGTGTAGTATTTTATAAAAACTTATATTTACTTCATAATGGTAATATTATTACTAATTGGTATAGGAAAAGTACATAATTAGGTAGAATGTTAATTTTTTTGACTTATCGTATTCAAAACAAAATTGCAGTAATTAGAAACTTAGTTCTCAGAGCTGTAAGTTTGTCCCATGTATCGTTTCATCAAGAAAATTGGAATATTATTAGGAATTGAACAAATTAAATCAAAATAATAGTTTAGCTTAAGATACTCAAAAAGAAGTAAAATAATTTAGTTCATTTAGTACTTTTGTTCTTCCATATTTTGGTCAAATTTTGAAAACTGTTCAATTTATGTCAAAAAGGTTTAAAATTCATACAATTTTCAGAATTCCATTCAAAATTAAATCAATAATGACTTTTAGTAAAGATCCTTTAGATAAATTTGAAAACAGTGGTGTAGTTTATAAAAATCATAAAAAGCAATAAAAACAAACATTAAAAAACAAAAAAAGGTATTTCGACGCCTCCATTCAATATGAGTCTATGTGCTTACAGCGCCATGTATGAGACTATGCGCTGTGTATAAGCATACGGAATAGTCTCATACAGAGCGCTGCTAGCACATACTCATATTGAATGGAGGCGTCGATTTACAAATTTAAAAACTGATCAGAGAAATTAAATAGTGTTTATGATAGTATGTATAATTACATTTAACAATCAGTTTCCATTTTCTTTAACTTGAATTAAGTGAACTGTTTGTTTTTATTGTCTTGAAAAGAGCGTGAATGAACTCCTAAACGTTGGTAAGTTTTTTGTAAATGTTTTTTGATTCTGATATAAAAAAGCCTTATTTTTCTTTCCTCTTTTATTATTTAGGTTTTTTCCAATTTTAAGTGTATTTTCCAAATTTGATCGTTAGATTCTTGGTTTTTTAAAATTCCTTACACATTATATTATATACCCAAATTAGTTACCTAAATATTTATAAGAAAAAACAAAAATTCTTAGATGATAAGTAACGTGGTTCATAAATATATTAATAATAATTTTTTAGGAATCATCCCGAAAGCAACAAAGACAGCACATATTAGAGATAATGTAAAACTAGATTTCACAATTGATAAAGATTCAATGGAATTTTTATTGAATTTACCTCAACAAAAATATGCTTGGGATCCTAGTAATGTTAATTAAAGCACTTCCGTCTTTTTGGATATAAAAATTGTAAATTTGTTAAAAAAAAAAGTAAAATTGGTAATACTAAAATATATATTTAAATCTCTTTATAATGTTAGATTTTGCAGACAGAGTAGCCAAGTTGTGCCTTGACAAATATAATTCTCTTAAAAAGTCGGGTAAACCAACCAATAACGAATGGACCGTTCTCTCTAGCATTGTTTTAAAAAGTAATGTAGATGAATTATCAGTAGTAGCTTTATGCACAGGAACTAAATGTTTAAGCGGTAAAGAGCTGACTAGCACCAAATTTGAGGAAAGGGGTAGTAGATTAAGTGATTCACACGCCGAAATTCTTACAAGGCGTGCTTTTTTAAGGTACTTATACAGCCAGATTGTTAGTGTTCTGAAATGCCAACATAGTGATATTTTTATTTTAAATGATAAGGGAAATATAACTATTAAAAAGGGAATATCCTTTCATTTCTTTTCGAGTCAAACTCCTTGTGGGGATTGTTCTATTATTCCCAAAATTAATACTTCCTTATTGGACGGTAATAATCATCCCTCGAAAAAGATTAAATTGGTTAATAAAGAAGAAAGTCCTGGGATTGAAGTTGGAAATGAGGTTGATGATATACATAGAACTGGAGCAAAATGTATTAGCACTGACGAAAGACAAGATTTGCATCAACCTGGGAAAAATTATCATGTGCTTGGACCTTTACGAACAAAACCTGGGAGAGGAGATCGAACTTTGAGTCTTTCTTGTTCTGACAAAATAGCAAAGTGAGTAGCAATATACAGATTTTGATTTAATAAATCATACTTCTTAGAAAAAGTTAATTGTGCTCCAAACGCATTTTGTAAGCTATAATAAATCTCTCAGATGGATCGTGGTTGGAATACAAGGATCTCTTTTATCTTTATTTACTCCGGTAATAAAACTGGAGACCATAATAATTGGAGGTGAGTGTCCTTTTTCTATCGAATCCATGGAGCGAGGTTTGTTCAAAAGATTTAACTCCGATTTCGTTGGACCAAATATTATTCAATCATCGATCTCGTTTCAACAAAAGAAAGGAGATTCAAGACAAAATCCTTGTCCTTCGAGTATAATATGGTCTTCAGTTCCAGAAAGGTAAACAACATTTTCTTTTAAACTAACACTTCTGATGATGATAAATAAATATTTGGTAATTCTTTATTATTCATAAAAAGGGATTTGGAGGTCGCAGCAGAAGGTAGAAAACAAGGATCAACAAAGAAAAAACCAGGAAGATGCCTACTTGTGAGTCGACGTGCTATTTTTAAAGAATTCCTGGAACTTTACGACAGATATTCTAATTCTCCTCTTCCTCTGCATCCGAAAAAAATTACTTACTTTCATTGTAAACAATGGTCAAAATCTTATCAGAAATTATGGCATGAAGCAAAGATTACTGTGTTTCGCTCTTGGCCTTCAAAGCCATTAGAGTTACAGAATTTTACCTTGTGAATTGTTATTAATGATTGGCTAATGAATCAAATTTTCTCTTGATGTATTATTTTCAATATTTTAATAAAAAATGTAAAAATCAAGGGAAAAAGACCATTTTCCATCAAATACAAAATTTTAATTGTCAGAAAAAGTATTTACACATGAGTATCTTATCTTATTGATAAGCAAACTATCGAACAGGCCGATTATAATTAGAGAATCCAATTCCAAAACACGTTAAATTCACTTGATTTTGTATAGTTATAACATCATCTTCCTGCTCTTTCACGGATTCCAATTGGAACTTGACTCCAAAAAAGTCCTTTAGATCTCGTAAAAATTGAATCCTAGAACAAAAATGAATAATTCTATAATCTCCTAAGCAGTAGAGTAACTGAGAAACTAGTTTTAATTATTTCTCAACTTACGTAGCAGGAGTTAACGGGCCCGTTGAGATTTTCGAAATATCTTGCTTTCCTAGTGCCATGAAAAGGGCAGCCATACTTTGAAATGGAGAATCCACACAGCCGTTACTAGAAAATTAATTTTGATACACAATGAATAGGTATGAGAATGCATTTAAAAGAATTGACATTATTTCGAAAGAAAAAATTACCGGTTTATTTCATCAAGTAATTTCATGGCAGCTTCCCTTCCAAGTTCTTCAGGTACACAAGGTAAGCCTCCAGGAGGTACTACGGGCGAAACAGCTTCCCCACTATAGAAAACTCCGGTCGTTGTTTCGGCCGTTAGACATATTCCAAAACCTAAAATAAAAATGTTGTAAAACTTAGGTTAAGTATTAAATTATAAGTAACTTTGAAAAAAACTGTAAAATCCTGATTGACATCGTATTTTAATTTTGTTCCCCCTATTTTTTATATTTTCTATAAAGAAAAATAGAAGGGTTTCATAATAAGTCGTATTGTATGGTTTAGTTTTCGTTAATTTAATTGCAACTATACCCTTCTATTCACATTTGACCGAAGAATCCGAATTTCGTGGTCCCAACCACTTTCAATAAATTGCCCGATTCGATTTTTTCCGTGTCGAGTCTAAACGTACGGACCTGACATGGGGAAGGGGGAGCTGGAAAAGGGAAGTGGGTGTGGCTTGCGTGTCCGGACGAACACTACCATTTTTTTAGACTTTCCAAAAAATATGTAAAAACCGTAAATTAGGAAATTAATTTTTTATTTAATTCAGGAAAAATGTTTTTTGGTTAATTTGTTTATGAAGCAATAATATTTCGTAATATTTAAGTTTAATTATGACTTGAAACAACATTCTATTTCTTGCCTCACATTTACAGTTTAAATTTGAAATTAAATTTAAGATATTTTTCGCATCCATTAGTTAATAAATTTTTTCTAAAAATATTTCAGCAAAGTACCTACTCATATCAAATTCAATTGTTTAAAATTTTTATTAGACTTTGACGATTTGAAGGAATTGCAAGAATTCCGTGATTTTCATTAATTCCACGAGTTCCGTAATTTTCATGAATTCCGTTAATTCCACAAATTCCTTCAATTCAATGCATTCCTCGAATTCCATAAATTTCGTGAAATCCGCGAATTCCTTGAAAAAATTATTTTTTCTACCCATGCGCTTAAGGCCATGTGAGCGTAACCTCAAATTTTTTTATACATTTTTTTCAAAATCAACTTACGGTCACACGAAACGCGATATCGAGTTGAAAATTTGGGAAACTAAATATGAAACACTAAGAAACGCGGGTCTCGTCCTACATTTTTATAAGTATAAAAGAAAATTTTTGTATAACAAATTTTTTTTGCTTTTTTCATAATTATACAATTTTAGGACCAGACCAAACCAGACCCGCGTTTATTAGTGCTTCATATTTAGTTTCCCACGTTTCCAACTCGATATCGCGTTCCGTGTGAACGTAAGTTGATTTTGAAAAAATTGTAAAAAATTTTTTGGGGTTATGCTCACATGGCCTTAAGACGCTCTGTATTGGGATCTGAAATCCTGACGTCACAGCGTCACGTGATAGGCAATATGGAGGCAACAACGGGGTCACTTTACCTCTATTACATGCGATGCGAAGGGTTTTTTTTATTTATTTTGCAATTATTTCGAAGAACTGGGAGTCAGTATCTGCAAAAATGTTTAGAGTAGACATTTTAAGAAAGGAAAAAAAATTGTGCACGTTGGACATATTATAAATTTAGAACAAATATCAATTATAACTTGATGGAATCGTCATCCAGTGTATTGTTTTCGTGAAAAATGTTTTTTTTTTATTATCTAAGGCTCTGTTTAAGGAGAGGGTTGAGCATGGCTAGGTAGTCATACTTTAGAAACTTTAAAAATATATTATAAAGGAATATGAATTACGTTTTCTGTGAAAATTTCAGACCCTCTCATAACGTAAAAAAGAGTAGCTTTCATATAGTTTTTACGATAAATACATTGAACACATATCCTTGAAAAGTGGACAATTCTCTATTTGTAAGTGAGTTTTAGTACACTTTTCACATAAAAATACCTTAATCAAGTAGAAAGTGAGATTTTACTTAAAATAATAATGAGTGATATACGGAACATAACATAATTTTAGGTTATGTGTTCTATAATAACGACGATAATAATTCATCATTTGGATATAAATGGGATATAATGACTTATTTTAAGTTGTTCCTCACATGTGTTATTATATTAAAGTAAAAGAAAATAGTAGCATCCAGTTAGAAAATCATTATTTTTTACAGATATGATGATATGTCTAATGAAGACAAGAAGGAAAAAACGCTTTTTTCAACTTTATGAGGCCCAAATTGTCTTCTGGTGCTAATTAAATTTCTTATTGATTATATTGCTTTAAACCGAACGACATATTAATATAATAATAATTTTTATTATAACATTCAAATGGATCATGTAGTAAAACCTGTAATACGACAAATACGACCCGGTTATTTTAGTACTACATTTGACCACCAGTTGGCGTATTTCAGATCCCAATGGCAACTAATTCCTTCCATCCCATTTTGAAGGGAATTAATTAACCTTTCATTTAAAATTATTTCGAGGAAAATAAAAAGGGTTGCATTTGGAGCAAAATTTAAAAAAAAGTTTGCAATTCAAAAATCAATGTCAAATTAATTTCTATACAATTTTTTTTGTAAATTTCATAAAACCCCCTTTTCAAACCCCATATATAATAATTAGACAACTGCAGTAGTAATGAATTATTGAAAATAATTGGGTACAGAAAAATGTCAAAAAATTTGGCCCCTACATCTTGACAACTCGTGTAACTGACACATCCCCTTTACAGAATTAAGAGGCGTAGTGGAAAGGCGCTCCGGGCGGGTACTCAGTCGAGTATATTGCGCAATATTATGGAAACGTTTCAGGTGACCCTGCCTGTTTACGTTTCGATTCCCCCGATTTAGTAACAAGGCTATTTGCAGGCAACTCTAGTCACTTACTAAATCGGGGTTCTGGTGTACTCCTATCTTTGTTATTTTAGACCAGCATCTTTGCTTTCCTGTTCTTATTCTTACAATCATTTTCTATCCTAATCCTCTCCTTACTGCTAAGACCTGTAATGTTCAACTGTCTTAGATGCGCTTGCTTCTTCTCGTTAACAGCCTCGCAGATTTTATCATCCCACCAAGCACCAAGCATCTCCAGTCATGCTTCCTACAACCGCAGTACAACACAGTTCAGATGCACTCTTGCAGATGATATCCATTATCCTGTAGTATTATCCACGCGCCCTTTAAGTCTTATTGAGTAATTATCACGTCGCCCAGGCCTCGCTAGTTAGAAATATATATTTAGACCATTGTTTGAAAGGTTTTTTTATTTCGAAAATCTCATTGTCTGCAATGGTAAACTTTTTGGCAATCACCCACAGATAGTAAACTTATAAATGCAAGTCAACCAACACAATATTATTTAATTCAAAAATAGTACATTTCGTGACTAGTGTGGACTGACGGCCTTTTTGAAACGAACGCAATGTTTTTGTAACGAGTCGTAGGTAAGGGCGCCCGAGCCGGAGACGAGTTACGAAAACATGGCGCGAGTTTCAAAAAGAAAAGCCGCCAGTCCACAGGAATCACGAACGATACTTTTCAGAACAAAATCATAAATGGCGTGATTCCATTGCCTCCATGGAAAAATGCAAAATCACGTTTTGGGTCGGTGAAGGTACGCATGAGCTCTACTGCATTTTTGTTCTAACGAGCGTTAATGAGACAATGTGCGTATAATGTGCGAGGCGATCGGAACACGCTATACTCTTCGTTAGGAACATCGACTCACTAATCCGCTATGAATTCTCTTTCTATCGTTGTCAACCACGGTCTCTCTCTAGCGTTACGAACATACACGGAGCACGCTCAAACAAAGCTCTTTTTTTAACTCTACGTCACGCCGTGCTATTTTGTAACCCTATTTTGTAACTCATCCAACGCACCGTCAGACACCGCTCAAAACGTTTTGAGCGGTGTCTGGCCTACGGCGCCCTTACCTACGACTCGTTACAAAAACATTGCGCTCGTTTCAAAAAGGCCGTCAGTCCACACTAGTCACGAAATGTACTACTTTTTTCTTCAAATTTTTTAATTTTTTTTTTAACTCATTCATTTTGGAAAATTTTTTTCTTGTTGAACTAAATATTAATCCTTAATTAAACCATTTAAAAGTAATATTTTTCCAGAAACATAAGAAAATTAATTTCCTGCATTACGCAAACGTCCAATGTTTTTAAATTTTGTATAAAATAGGAGTCTTTAGAGTGTAAAAAAAAATCGAATCGGGCGATTTTGAAATATTGGATTTTGAAAATTTGTTTAAAAACATAAGAACTAAGACTGAAGATTCCCCGTTCAATTTTACATAAAAATGTACAGTTTCAATGAACTTACTGAAAATCAAGCCAACAACTATAACTTATACAGTGAACTTTTGCCTATTTCAAGACGCACCTATTTCAAGGCTTACCTATTTTAAGTCCCCCATGCTGGGCTATTTCAAATTGCGCAGTTCCGTCACCTCCCACCACGGTCCCTTGCATGGTTTCGCCCGCGTCAGTGGCTGACCAATTAAAAAGAGGCCCGAAGAGCGGGAAGCCATCGTTGGTTTGAATTGTGTATTTCAGCATGACGTCATGGGAATGCATACGAGTTTTTGTAGAAAATATTCTAAACGTAAAAGTAAGTGATAAATGTACGAATAGTAATATTTGTCAAGTGAAGAATGTATTTTCTCAGTCATGTTCCATTCTTTTGTCGATTGACGACCTTTCAGTTTAACGAAATAAAATATCCAAAATTTTATGTTAGTGTATCAGATCGATTTGATCAGAATCGGGTACTCTAACCTCAAATTTCGGATAGTTGATTGTATTTCGTGAAACTGAAAGGTCTTCAATCGATAAAAGGATGAAACAGAATTGCGCAAATGCATTCGACACTTGAAAAATATTACTATTCAGACCTTTATAACTTACATTTACGTTTAGAATATTTGCTCCAAAAAGGCGTATGCAGTTCCATCTCAAGATGTGCCAACTATGCTAACCTTCCTGACATTTCCACTTACCCTAGCATGACTGTGACGTCATTCTAAAAAACTGAATATTCCGCGAAATATTTGAGTTGTTTTTTGATTCTATTATATTGATTTTTAGTTGGAAAATTGTACTATTTCAAGGAAATGTTATATTTGTCACGTCGTTCGTCAACAAGAACACTTGAAAAAAAACTCTGAAAAACATTGACATGCATGATGCGCAGATGCGAACATATGCTTACAGCGCGCGCATCGATACAAGGTCGGAGCAGCCAATGAACGTCGCTTGATAAAAATCACCCGACGACTCGCGGTAGAGATGGGGGGCCCCTCCAGCCTTGAAAGCCGAAAATTTTTACATTTCGCGGCCCTTGAAATAGGCAATTGTTCACTGTACAACTTATGTATTATTAAAACGTTCAATTTTTCTATGCTAACTGTTTGAAAAAAATGGTTTCGGACAATATACACATGGAGTTTCCCTAATAGAACTTTGGATAATTCTGTACCAGTACACAGCGAAAAATGGATGTTCAATATGAGATGTTCAAAGTGTAAGGCAGTACCGCCAAACATACAGATATTAAAACTTACCATCTACTATCTTTTTGATGTCTTAGGCTTAATAATATATTTGTATGTTAAACTGAAACATCCAAGATGTTAAAATCAAACAGGGAAACACGTCAGATCTCTGTCGAACACTTGATGAAGTTCGATATCATTTTGTGTCATACATGAACTTGTGGAAAAATTACGATTAATAATATTTTGTTGACAAATATTAATAGTAATGTGGTAAATTGCTTGGATAAACTAAAATGGTTGACGCAAACACTGTATCTTCTTCAAAAAAATTTTCAAGATAAGAACGCTCTGCATTGAGTATCTTTAATATCCACAGAAACTAACCTTTAACATCTAGATGGTTGTCCTATAGTTAAACATTAAAAATGTTAACCTGAAACATCTAGATGTTAAGGGTAAACATCCATTTTTCTACGTATATAACTTCCAACAATATTTTTTAAATCCAAACATAAACTCTTAATTCACTATCTTGCATTCGGGGAAAGCATGACGGTAGGAGCTAGTGAGAGGCTGGAAGAACTCCTATTCTAAAAATGACAACACCAGAATTCGTACATTAAAATACAATGCAGATTTACATTTTATTCAATAAAAATTGAGGCAAATATTTACAATTTTCGATACAATTGTGAAGCAAGATAAGATATGTTTCGGAAAAGTAGGAAACAATAGTAAGGAGACCAAATTATTTGGCAGGAACTTATCGCTACTTTTCATAGAAAGTCGTGCGGAGGACCCATGCTAAATGGACACGGGTATCAATGGGTTCTCACTCGTAACGTATGGTATGTCTGTCAATTTAGCGTACATCTACCACACCACTTTCTAAGAGAAACGTGTTGCCTTTTCAATTCGCGCACGCCTTATCGTTTCGCCTCCTTAATGAGTAAAAAGATTAAATAACAGTGTGTCGATATATTCAATTTTCTAACAGAGAATTATCGGATTGCAGTGCAGTTAACACTGCTTACATATAAAGTTTCATCGAAATATTTATTTTAGCTCGAAGTTGTGAAAATTCCGTTGTCATAACTTTTCCTCAAGTGCAGTAGTTATTTTAACAGATGTATATTATTTTATCATCCATCTGCGACTATTATATTTGTCGAAAATCAGTATAATTTGCGGAATACACAGGGCAACCTTACCTCAAATTTTAGACATAATTTTTTCTTTGAAACTGAATAATCGCTGATAGTTGATAAAATAATGTACAACTGTCAAAATAACTGCTACATTTAAGGCAAAATCATGTCAACGAAATTTTAACTACTTCAAGCTAAAATAAAATTACACTAAAATGCATAATAGAAAAAAAATTAAGCAATCAAAACATTACATTGGTTTTCAGTTATAATAATTTACAGTAAAAGATCGCAACGATAGCTTAAAATAATTATGGCATTACAGAAGAATTTGTGTATATACTATGACTACATGAATATTGCTTTAGCGTCGCAACAATATATGTCTCCCGATTTTTTATCAAAATAAACATTTTAATATCGATACATGACATGTTAGTTTATCAATTCAATTTTCTACTGAAAGAACATTAACAGTTTTTTTTTACATTTCATTAATTGAGTTAATTTATTGAACTACATTGCATTTTTAAAAAGAACCCTATTTTGATAGATTGTATAGTTTAAGGATAAGAAGTCACGTTTTGAAGTTAAGTTAGTAATATAACTCCGTGCTAAATCTGCTGCTTTGAAGATCGTGACCCAGGTAATCATTTTTTTTACATTTGACAAGCCAGATTAATGAGAAGTGCATTTATACTCAAAATATGTTCTGTTAATGTAACGATTTTGCGATGCGAATTTTCATTAACTTGGTTTCGTTCTTTCTTTGCTGCTATTTTGCTATTGCTGCGTAAGGTGCAGTGCTCTGTGGCGAACTAAACTAAATTTCGAAAAAAACTGGTTAAATTGTCATACAATTTTCTCAAATTCGGAATTTGGTCAATTTTTGCTTTGGGAACGTGTAGTGAAAAAACGTTCACGATCAGATTGATTCTGATTCTTTTTTTAAGAAAAAAAAAAGTTACTCAAGAAAAATGTAATTGAACTAAGGAGAAATGGACCTTTATAATTTTGAAAAGAGAATTTTCACAAAAAAATGTGTAGAAAAAAAGTTTCAAGAAGATCGAGAAGGATTTTTCTTTCCAGAGGTCGACAGCAGCTGCCATGATAAAATAAATGAAATTTTCGTTCTTATTGAGAACATCCATAATTGTTTCTCTAGTTTGTGTAGTTAGTAACAGTACCCAGATAACAATGCGTGCGACGCACGTCACCCGCATTTCGTGATTCTCATGCAATGCGTGCGAGAACGCGTGCATCTCGCCAGCAATATATGATGGTCACTTAACTGCGAGCGTTATGAGTCGCATTTCGCTAGCACGGAACATGGGCACATGCTGCGAGCTTTATGAGTCGCATTTCGTCATCATCAAGATGCGTGAAAATTAACTTATATTTAAAAAATTTCTTAATCAATTGAATTTATTTTTCAACTTCTTTTTAAATTACATACATTGGTATAAATTAAAAAATTTCAATAATTCTAATCGCAAATAAACTTCCAGTGAAATTTACTTTTTCTTTGCACTTTTAATTTGTAATATTTATGAAGAATGATCGAATAATATTAAAAATGATATGCAGTTAAAAATTTAATTTATGTTCACATAAATTTTAATTTCCGACATCAAAATCACATAGAATTAGTATATGTGCGAATTTGAATATTTGTAAAACGCGCGGATCAGTGGCGCGTCGTGTAATATATATTATCTCCGTCTCCGTTCGTCAGGTTCGTTTTCCTTCTACACGATCCAGTCTACTGTTCACGCACGCTATCAACTTGATGACGCCTGACCATCGTTGGTTTTTGTAAAAGTCAGTCAAACTGTTTTCAGCATCTTTTGGCATTATTCGAAGAATTTTACTATCGTATTTTATCGTGTTTATCGTGTTTTATAACCGGAATTCCGAAAATTAATGGACTTGTGGTAAGTACAATCGATAAAGATAGTAAATATAAACCTATAACCAGCAAGTAAACCTAACCTATCTTTTTTATGGTAAAGCAAAATAATTTACTATACGTTCAACTGTTTCTAAACCTCTTAATTAATTCGCTTTGATTTTTAGATCAATTTTTAATCATAAAAAATTTTATGAATTTTTAAACCTAAAACAATATACTCTTTCTAATGGTAGAAAAATCTCTAGTAACTGATTGGGAAAAGTGCAAACTCGAAGTCCAATTCAAAATTTATTTGATTAAATGTCTCAACTTTTTGTATATTTATATACTGTAACGAAGTGGCTTACCACTCGTTGAGGATCATCCCCTGACTTCATACTTAAATTATTTAAAATTAACGCGATACATTCCAAGGCCAGCACGAACTCAGAAATTTAATTATTTAAGGAATGAGTCTGAGAGTGCAGTATGTGGATGAGTGTGGAACAAAGGAATTTTGATTATGTATAAGTTACTTTCTTTTGCATAAAGGGACGTTACCCATATACACAATGTACAGTTTAATTTAGGTTAGGGCTAGGTCATTTACGTATTAGGGCACCTGACGTTCTGCCTTTGTTTCCTTGAGAGACCGGAGTCTCTCTCTGAATTTAAAGAAAACTTTGGAGTTCCTCTTATCACCGAAAACACCAACAAGGAAAGGAAGGAGGCCCTTCGCGATCTCCACCCACAGGTCGACCTAATAACGAGGCACCGCTACCACACCACACACACGATCCACTTTACCACGCACGTCGACACGAGATTTAACCCATGTCATCCGGGGTTAAATCATTAATTACTACAAATGCAGAGTGCCGAAATAACAACCGGCTCGGCACCGGTCATTACAGACGGGCGGCCATCTTTGTCACTACCGGCACGTTAGACACGTGGTGATGATTAACGCACGATCGCCAAGGGTGCTTAGGATGGAATCTAGTTTACCGATGAGAGCTGGACGTGGATCGAAAAGGGGGCAGCACCTACTGGACCTGGTCATGGAGTGAGGTAGACGAGCGGGAAGCCGGCGAAAGGACGCCAAGAAATCAGTTCGTGTTGGTCCTTCACGAGGGACACTCGATTGCCTTGCCGTACCTTGTCAAGTTGATCGCACTACTACGAAGTTTGGATTGAGGAGCGTCGATTTTCTCCAAAGGAAGAAAGGTAGGCGTCAGTCTGTTCCTCTTTTATAAGTGAGTTACTTGGGTCTGATTTGGATTTCATCTTTATTTCTTGAAGATGTGTTAGTTTGATTTATTTTCTTCGGGATAAAATGTCGTAATTTAATATGTACGAGTTTCGAGTGAGTTCGTTTCCTTCGGTGGATGTTGAGAGTGGGTATATTGTACGATGCCCTTTTCTTAGTTATTAAGCATAATTCCGCGAAGTGTTGATTTTTTTTCTTGTTCTTTAAATTAATCTTTTTCCGTTGTGCCTTTTCTTTTTCTCTTATTAAAAAAAGGGGGTTAGCGTCTATCGAAAATAAAATGGCGGGTTACCTGAATTTTTCGAGGAACAAGTAACACCGTTTTCAAGCTCCGTCCTTCAGGCAAACAAATGTTTTCCATTCATTGTTCAATTCAACGTTTTTCACTTTCACCTTTATATAATTCTCTACTTTAATAAAGTTACTTATCTATATTTTTAAAACTTAAAAAAAAAATGGGTCAAACGTTTTTGCCCCCCACTAAATCCCTCTACCATAAGTCAGGGCAATTATTTTGAGTGATAATAAACATTTTTGAGGATCTATTTTGTTCCTGCGAAACGACACTGAAAGGAGTGTCTGGCGCCTCAACCTACAGAAGGGTAAGTCAAACTTTTGTAGCGTCATTCTTTCTTTGCATCCCTCAAAGCTGGGATTGGCGTTATAATACATATCATATATATTTATATCAGAAAAATTAGGCAACAAGCAAAATTGAGTGAAAGTCTGTAATGATTAATTTCCTAAAGGAATATCAAGATAAATTGATAAACGACATTTACTTAGGTGAATTTTGTCAATTAAAAATTAAAAACCTCCTTTTCTCTTTGAAAAAATGGAGCACAACGTCAGTTATGCTTCTGAATTATATTCAACAATTTTAACAAAATTATTAACTATACAATTTTAATTTTACAATGTCTAAATCAATTTTAAAAAAGCAATATTAATTATATGGTAGTTTAACTGAAAAAGAAGAGTTAGAAGAGAGATGGAAGATGAGAAGCAGGAACCTTTAAATCTAAGATGTGGTTAAACTTCGCTACTTGATAAATTTTATTGTTCTGATGAGGAAAACGTTCGTTTTCGAAACGTCAACACCTTTACATATGAAGGAATAAAGGATCCAACAACGAATTCTTTTTTGGTCTGAAGTATGTCATTCACCACCATTAATATTATATATGTTTATAAATTTATATCACTCAGCCAAACAACATCGCTTAAACATCTTTTCTAACCTAACCAATTAAAAGAAGATATTTTCTACCGGAATTCCGCCTGATAAAACTGACCTTTGTTGACGACCGAAAAATTGTGCTCTTTGGTTTATTGGACGTATAAAAATATTAATATTACATAATTTATTATTTTTAGAGCATAACTAATCATGACGTGCGAGCGATATGCGTCGCACACGTGACCCGCACGCCATGCGAGCGATATGCATCTCAATTGATGACACATATGTCTGCGTTGGTGAGTGCATCTCGTGCGTGTTGATCGGCACGACGTGCGTGCATAATGCATCGCATATTGCTCGCATTTTGTTATCTGGGCAGTAGTGTAATCATACTACTTCGCTAGACAAGTAGAAATAGCAGTAATTTTGTGGCATGTTTTGGCAGATCTGCAATTACAGTCCAAACTCCGAGCTTTACCGCCCCGAGCATTGCCGCTTGCCCGGTTTCTCGCTCGTGCGCTACCACCACTTTACCGTCACTTGCGGCCGATGAATTTCATAGCTAACGCTCGAGGATTGTTGGGAGTGAAACGGCCGAATCTGAAGGTTTTTTTTCGGCCAAAATCTATATGAATCAATATGAATCATTTTTGTACACATGTATGTACACTAGGGTGGCCCAAAAATATACAATTTGGAATTTTCGACCCGCGTCGACGTCAAATCGTTCTCTCGTAGAAACAAATAAATACATATTTTTTTATTTTGAAATAAAATGATTTTTATTACGTTGTAAAGTATTTTGAAGTTTGCTCCTAATGTACGAATTAAAATAGAAAAGTTTCAAGAGAACCTGAAGCGAGCCCTGAGATTTAACCCAGACGGCAGTTTTAGTGTTATTACTCTGTTATTTAACTCATTGAAGTCAAGTGTCCCCCTAGGGTTGGGGTATTGTAAAAAAAATAGTTGGTTCCCCAGAAAGTGCGAAAAAATTGGGGAAATATGCTGGGTTACAGGTTTGGGCCTGTAGCAGGGAGCTTTATGGTCGAGCCTGCATCTGGAAGTCCTAAGCCTCTAACAATAAGCCACTCAGAGTTCAACTTAGCTGCCATAAATTCTTCAGGTTCGGAGAAAAGCTGCTGTTGGACTGAAATTTTTCATTTTCACTAATTTTCGTAATCGCTTCAAAACTATAAATTAAAAAATAATGAACATTTTTTTCATAAATCTGTTCTCAATATCCTCAAAAATGCTTCTTGAAAATTTCAAGTTAAAAAATCATATCAAAGGATCGTTACAAGTCTAGAGATATTGTAATTTTATGCAACTTTCAACATGTCTCAAATTTTTTTATAACTTTGTTAATGTATTAAAATTTGACAAAATGCATATTTACTAAGAAGAGAACAAGTCTCTAAATGGGTAAATAAATTGACTTGTAATTTCTTGAACAAAATCAAGAAAGTAAAAAAAGTATACGTTTTACGTGTTAAACTCCATAAGACACAAAAATTGCTTTACAACGTAATAAAAATCATTTTATTCCAAAATAAAAAAATACGTATTTATTTGTTTCTACGAGAGAACGATTTGACGTCGACGCGGGACGAAAATTCCAAAATGTATATTTTTTGGCCTCCCTAATGTACACTACGTACATAACACGATTTTCGAGGTAGATTTTTAACCTAACCGACGCGCGGCAATGCTCGAAGTTTGGACTGTATTGAGAATTTAAATTGTGATGGTAATTAAATACATATGTGATGCTGGATGAGATCCACTGGCAGCGGATCCTCGGGTATGAGAACCTCTCACGAGCGGGATGACTCAATACAGGAGCGACGAAACCCCGAGTCTACCAAGGTTGGGTCATTGCCGGGCCTGTAAAGAACAGGGGCACGGCGAGGGACAGTGCCCCACTCAACCTTACTGCACTGGGTGTGGCGAGCCAGGGGCGACCAAGCCCAATTATATTTGAGTCTCGCCCTCATGATTACTCGGTAGTACCGCTTCTAGGCACATGATGTCGCCACAATCTTTAGCTTAAAAAGAAAACTACCGTCCCAGGCGTCTCCCCTTACCTACGCAATCAATCTTGTCATAAGCGTTCTTCTGTGCAGCAAAGCCACATCTTCGCTACTTGCTTGAGTATTATTGTTTAGTTTACAGTTTGAATAGTGTTGTTAAGTAGTCAATTTTCGTAAGTTTCGTAGGTAGTAAGAGAAATTAGAAAGTTGGATATTAAGTACAGACATTTTTTTGACAGCGGGCTCGTTAAGTATAATGAGATAAGCTGTGCAATATGGCGGTAGGCTCACAAATGGGGTGAGATAAACCGTATGTCATGACGGTGGGCTCTCACGAGTGGTGGTACAGGCTGTGCGTTTTCATCGGTTGGCAAACATAAATTATTTTTGGTGGTTGCTTCAGGATCGACAGCAGCCCTAGCCGACTACTGAGAAAAGTAGTTGCCGCTTAGAAGTTCCACTTGACGGTATAACAACAAATTGAGCAATATGGGAAAATTAATGATTAACTAAAAACAAGAATGTTCCCGATTCTTGGGGCCCTAGCGTGAGTCTCGCGCGGTAGCTCCGAAATTCTTGACCACGAAGCAACCCAGATAACAATCGTGCGACTCACAGTACCCGCATGCGTGCGAGGCACGCTGTGCGAGACATAACGCACGCATGCCGCCATCACCTGTCGCAATGCTGTGCTGGGTAGGTAGAGTGCGTGCGTAATGCGTGCCATATCGCCATCACGATGTACTTCACGTATGACTGCGTATAAGAGCCTGACTGCGAAGCATGCGTGCGTAATAAATAATTCCACAATAATGATCTAATTAGATCCTAGATATTTTTATTTATTCTTATTTACTTGAAAACTTAATTTTAAACTTTATTGGGCTATCAAAACAGTTCCAATTAATCAAAAATGTTTATTTTGTATTCAAATAATATTTTGAAAATTCCCAATTTGAACTTTAAATGAGTTTTTTTTTAAATGACATTGTTGGTAAAATTACAATTTTGAATTTGAATTTCAAATAGCGCATGAAATACTTTTTATTTTTTATAACTGCAATTTGCAATTTTAATTGCATAAAATTTCGAATTACTGTTTAGAAATTTGTCGAAGTATTTGCAAAAGTCCAACTTTAATGTTCAATCGAATTTTCCTAATTTTGAGTACTTCTTTTTTGAATACTTTAATACATCTTTAATTTTCTAATGAATTTTAATCAATTTTATAATGATGTTAATACTTTCAAGTTTGAAAAGCGCGCTCAGTTGTTGAAATTATATCTTTGAAATGATGATGGCCGTCGCGCACCCACGTAGTCTCTCCGCTCTGTCTTCCGCAGTCTCCCGCCATCAGCCCGCGTTTACCGCTTCGTTTATTGTTTTCCGCGTTTTACTCGTATTGTTTTCGGATATAGTTTTTAATAAGTGAAGTGCTTTTAGGTATATTTATGCTGATAGGATACGAGGATTGATAGGATGCCAGCTTTGATATCAATTGCAGAGTAGGTATAGTATATAAACATAACATAACCACGCTTTACACCATAAATTTCAAAATTGCGTGATTTTCCATCGGGTGAAGTGGAAAAATTATGGTTTAAAACTATACACTGTAAAAACAGTGAAAATAAAAAGACCGATCAGTTGTAATTTAACTTGTCGTAATTCATCAAATAGCCTGCCACCTAATAGCCTGCCTGTCATACATTTTCCGTTTGATATTTTTTTTTTCGGTAGAAGGAAGTTATTATAAAAGAAAAATCAAAATAATTTTTTTCTTCTGAAAAACAAAAAAAAATACCAAACGGAAAATTGATGGTAAGTAGACTATATTAGTAGCTATTTTTTCTAAAATTTGAAGGAAAAAAGGGGGGTTTTTGAGAAAAACAGTTTTTCCAATAATTCAAAATAAATTCACCATTTTTTATTATTTTTTAAATTTTTTGTGGATTCCTAAAAAGCGCAAAAACTGTAGGATATAAACTGAAACAAGAAAAACCTTTATATCTTATAAATTGCAAAAATGGCACGGGTTATAAAGTAAAATATTATTATATTCGTAAAAAATGTAAAAATGTCGCCATGTTAATTGAAAAAAAGCTACGTGTCTTCTTATTTTCCACGTACAAAACAAATTTCATAGAAAAGTTAATCCTGAACATGTCACCCGCCGGCCTGCATGATTTGAAATTCGGTCCTTATATGTATTATTACAGGCTATTCCACTATTTATACATCTAAGTGTTATGACTCGCAAATTATACAAATAAAATGTTTTTATGTGAAAATGTTCCTCTTCTAATTTAATAACAATATTTAAAAAAATATATTTTCAAATCCTGCATGAATTTGGAAGCTCGCATATCACCGTCATGCGTGCGACCTTCACAGGTGCGAGCGATATGCGTCGCATATGAGGACGCATATGTCTGCTTGGGTGATGGCGCGGCGTGCGGGACAATCCGCACGCGTGCGAGTCAATACGCCATTATTGTGCGCGCACATTGTTATCTGGGAAGGCAGAAGCGAGTCTCTTTCCGTCAAAGCGACGTCAAGACAATTTTGAATTGTCTGAAAGTCGGTTCCCAGGCTATAATTATTGTGATTAAAACAGTCGAAATTTAATAGTTGTGTTGATGATCATTTGATTATTAAAATCCAAAAGGTCTGTAAGTACAAATTTTGTAACAATCTATTTCTGGGATCTTTGCTATATTTCGCTTGAAATTATTATGGGATTTACGTAATGAACCCTCCCAGCCTGCGTAGTTTCTTGCTCTTTATTCAAATTTAATTATTTTCCTTGCTGGATGGGGATTCAATCAGCTCAATCAATGTCAAAACCAATAACAAAATTTTATCCTGTTTGACTGCTTTAAAGCGAAAAGGAAAGCAGCTTATTCCATCCAGCTCATTATCGTCCGACTCTTCCTTGGATATCTTCATCCAATCTGTTTGAAAGAACCAAGAAAGGAACTCTGGCGGGAATGCTACTAAAAAGTCTTCCTAGCAACTAGAGTTTCTCCTGCTCAGGGAGCAGCGACGACGTCTGGTGTATGAAATAAAGATGCTGATTAAGTAAGGGAAGAAAATATTACTATTAAAAATCTAACTGAATAGCGAATGCTAACGAATATATAGGAAAAGAAAAAGAAATAGACACACAAAAATATTACCCCTGAGAAGTAACATTTCCTTTCTTTCATCTGTCTAACCTTTGCAAGACTTCATTAATTAATATTTATAAAGAAATGAAGAAAAATGCCTCCCACCATGGAAATGCTTCAATTCCCTTTAATTAAACTATCTAAAAAAAAGGAATCGAGAAGATGATTCATTATCTCTTTTCTCTTTACGCCATGCTTTCGTTCTCCTTTATATCAATCTCTCCTTCCGGAAAATGAGAAATCTTAGGATTGTTATCACCAAATAAGTAATAATGGTCCCTCATGGAAATAAATTAATCCTAAGATTTTTTTGAGTGAAATCCTGCATCTACACACATCTACTTTTTTTGTATACCAAGATTTTAAGATCAATTTCATTCATGTTTGTGCCTTTCCCTTTTTATTTATTATTTTATATTTTCTAAAAAAAATAATAATAATACGCAACAAACCAAATATTCAATACAAGCCACGCTTGACAATACGTTGTTTTTTTACTTCAAAAATATTCTTGAACAGCTACTGTAAAAAAATCTATAGTGACAATATATACATTTTTGAACTTCGAAATATTCTTGAGTAACTATTTTAAAAATCCATAGTAAAATATATATATATATATATATATATATATATTAAATTTTACTAAAGCATTTATATTTCATGTACCTTATTATAAGTAAAGTTTATAAGGACTTCCGGTTCGGGAATGGAGTAAAGTGGACGTGAGTGAGTTCGGTGTGGCACTTCTTGCGTGATATAGAGGATTATGAGTGCAGGCTGTGCGTCGAGAGGTGATTATAAAAGGGTGAAAGTGGAATTGAGGAAGTGTATACTGTAGTGAAGGAGCAAAACGAAAAAGTGATAACCGAAACGTGGCAGTTTGAGGTTAAGGGACGAACCGAAAGTGGTGATCAGCCCTATGCATCGCCCTCAATCTTTCTATACTCTTAGCATCCGGAGGTGTATCGTAGTTCAAATAAATCCCATAGATGGCTCTCAGGTAAGGTAGTTCTGTTTTTGCATTGTTAGGTATTAGCAAAAACGCTAAATATTCTATTAAAAATGATTTCTATGAGAGAAATGTGTAAAATTGGCAATTTAAATGATAAGAACTTGTAGCCGAGTGAATAATTTATTCTGTTGAAAGTTTGTTAGAATTATTAGTGCGAAATCATGGGATTAAAATGTGTAGCTCCGGGCTGTACGTCAGGCTATAACAACAATTCGGAGAAGTGTCATTTTTTTCTTGTGCCAAAAGATCCCAAAGAAATTAAACGGTGGCAACAGGCTATACGGAGAGATGACATTATTTTACGATATAGACATGTAGTTTGTGAAAAGCACTTTTGGGAAAGTGACATAATTTGGAAGGCGGAAGTTAAAGGTCCGGATGGAAGTGCAATGTACATGGTATGTTAATTTCGTTTCTTATTATTTTTTTATACCTATTTTGTTGACCTACATGTTTTTTATTATATTAAATCAATTATTAATAAAAAAAAATCCTTAGGAAAGATCAAAAATATTTATAATAACTCATATATTAAAAAAAATTAAAGAAAAAAAAATTTAGTGAAAAAATAAATAAACGTAAAAAGTTGTCAAATTGTCTGAAATACGTATTGAAATTTTATATTCATTCATTGTTTATACTTATATAAATTCATGTATGCGTAGTTTATATTAAGGGGAAAAAATCTATAACAAACGCTTTAAATTAAAAAAGTGACAAATCAAGCAAATTTTTTTTTTTGAGTAGGGAGTATTATAAAATTTTAATTTTATTTTGGATATTTAAATCTTTGAAAATATAAATTTACATTTTTGTAAATTGTAAACATATAATTTTCAGGTCGAGTATAAAATTCCTAAATTAAGAAAAGGAGCTCTTCCTAAAAGGTTTCCCAATTGTCCGAAGTACTTGTCAGCTTTCGATAAAAAGCGTAAATCTCCTAAGGCTCTGCAGCAATTAATTATTCACTAGGGTTTTCACCGCGCTAGAATAATATATATTATTACATATAAATATATTATATATATTTACGTTTAATTTATTAAGTGATATATTTATAATGAAAATGAAATTAAATATTTTTAATTCGTTTACTTAAAAAAATGGTATGACTTCAAATTCAAATGCATTTACATATCAATGTAAATATATTTTTTCACTCATTAATCCTGTCAATCACTTTTTAATACATTATTCCTTCCAATACTTCTAAGTGTCTTCAATAATATATTCAATATATTCAATAAATAATTTTTCTTCAATTCTAAATTATTTTGATGCAATTTTTACATTAATTTATTCATACATAATTTAATATAAATAAATTATATATAAATATATATTTTGTAGAGGGAGGAAATGTCTAGATGAATTAATAAAAAAGTATATTATAAAACTAATTATTAGTGTTTAAATATTATTATTACTATTATTAAGGAAATAATATTATCAATCAATTTTTGAAATTTGTAACAATTACAATTGTTTATAAAATTAATTAATTATAATAGCAAAATAAACAATAGAAAAATATGAATACAATTCAAACTGTTTTCAAAATACTCATATATTTATATTCAATTTTCCTAATATTAAATGTTTTCATGAATTTTTTTATTACTAATTACAACTGCTCTTATTGTTACTGAAAACTAGATTCTTCTTTTATATTCATAAAAAGTATCAAGTTTTTAATGAACCTCAAAGTTGAAGGATGGATGGAGAAGGCGAAGGATGTGGAATCGAAAAAAGGGGAAGATTTGTCAGCGACAAGGAAGGAGAGAAAGATGAAGGATGCAAGCAGTCAGACGGAGGAGGAGATTGAAAGTACATGGAAGAACCCGCCGAAAGCGTTGACGAAGGAAGAGTGGGCAGGGGAGAAGGAGGCCAGAATTTTGAGAAGGGGAAGTTTGAGAGTTCTGACGGCTAGTGGAGAGGACTGTGAGGTGGTGAGCGTAGTGGGGAGCTTAGCGGCCCATACACAGCGTGTAGCAAAAGTGGAGCAGTCCAGGAAAATCGATGGAGGGCTAATGCTGCAGCCGAAAACAGCCGAGAATAAAACAGGATTTTTAGAAGCTAAAGAACACAGGGATCTGGATAGACGAAGACTGGGCTGAGAGAGAGAAGGTGATTGAAGATTGGTTTAGGAAATCGGCGAAAATCGGCGAGACCATATGGAAAAGGAATGAGGGACGGAAAAATGGAGGTGATTTGTCTGGAGCAGAAAGAAGAGGATCACAAATAGGAAAAGGAGGGATGGAAGAAGTAGAGAGGTGAAAGTGAAAAGCAGAACAAAGTGAGTTTATGTCTGGGGGAGATGGGGTACGTGTGCCGAAGACGGAGCGGGTTAGAATGGGCTATCTACTTTGAGTGAGCCCGGCTATGGTCATGAGGTTTTGTTCACTCAGTGATAAGATACAAATAAGATATAGATAAATCTCAGTATTTAGATGAGTATTATTTTAAAACGACAATTAAATGCATTTATTTTTTTTAGGAATGCACAAAATAATATAAAATGAAAAGGAAAATTCACAATCCTTAGAGAAAGAGGTAGAGTTAACAAACGAAGAGATAAAAGAAGAACAAGTGTAAGGGGAATTATATAAAATTTGTATATAGAGATAATTTAGAGAATAATTTTAGAGGTCTAATACAACCAACCCCACTAACACCATGCTACAAGAAGCAGCGCAGATGTTAACGAAAACGTTAGAGATAACAACATCAAAACTTCTAGAGGTTTTAGAAGCGTCTAATAAGATGCTAACGACCTTAAGAGAAACTGCAGATGCTGAGAGGGCAAAACTTAGAGTATTCGAGGTAAATAGTTGAGATAAAATTACAAATAGAAAAAAGAGGAAAATAATAAAGATGATCAAACTAATAAAAATAGAGAAACGTCAAATAATTTACAAGTTAGAGATGAGATTAGAGAAAATTTTAATGCATTAAAAAGATCTTTAGAACTAGAGAAAACTGCGACAAAAAATAGATAAAGAGGGATTACAAATTAACTAAAAAACCAAATTTAAATTTGTGGATAGATCTAGAGACAGAATTAATGTTTAATCATCTTTTAGACGTAATAGATGAAAAATTACCAAAACCTAAGAATTTAGATGAAGAAACAATTGCTAAAAGAGAAGGAATGGTTAGAGATATTATTATAAATCATTCAGATGAAAATTATCACAAAAGGGTTTTGGAGATAAAGGAAAAAAAGGTTTTAATACAAAAATTGAAAGAATTTCAAAAAGTTGAAGTAAATTGTAACACATTCTTCTGTAAGAACATAGCTCTATAAATTAAAAATGGGAGGAAACAAAGGCAAACTTAGCCCAACGAACTCCAAGATGGCATTCAGGGCCTGACGGGAGAGGTATTAGATGCAAAAAATCAGGGCATAGGTCTACATCATGCCTCCTTAAAGAATTCAACCTATGATTCTATTACTACTGCCGAAAGGTAACAGTCGAGTGGAGTGTACACTGTATACTGGCTTCAGGTGATTTCCGTAAAAGACCATAAGATGGATGATTGTTTTCAGAATGTCACTAGAGTTAATAAATTTAGAGGAAGGTAGAATTTATAGTTAATTCTGTCGCCAAGAAGAGTGAGATTGAGAGATTACTTTAGGAGAGAAAGGATGATGGAAGAAGAGGAAGGCAATTTGGCGTCAGAATTGGAGACAGTAGGTCGCAAAAGATGTCGTGTGTCTTTTCTAAGAGGTTAGTTAGATAGCTGACGCTATCCGCTTGTGCAAATGCAACGTGTTAAGATCAACTTTGTGTAAATTGGAGTGGAGTTTTTATCGAAAATACAAGTTTCAAAGTGAATATAACGTGGCTATCCGGCAAGGATAAATATTTTCGTGTATTATAAAGTTGTATTATACATATTGGTAAGTGTACTTTAATAAGTGTGCGAAGTAGCTGTAATTGTAAACATAACCTACTAAGTCAATTTCCAGATTGCACGTATATATGTCTAATTTGTTTACACATTTTCCGTGGGACGTGAGAAGGGACGCGAATAGAATGTCAAAAGTGACGAATATTACGTAATTAGAAGATTTTATTTTTCAGAGAGCACCCTGCAAACAAAAATTGACACATGAAAACTATTTTATTCTGTAACTTCAATGAAGCTTATGTCAAAAAGAAGAATTTTTTACTACAATTATGAGTACATATTTCATTAGAATACTTGAATTTTCAAACTAAAATATTAATTTTTTTACAAAAAAAAGACGATTTTTCAACAAAATATTTTAATTTTTAACGAAATAGTTCTATTTTTACCCAAAAGTATCAATTTTCTAACAAATGTTTGAATCTGCAACGAAGGAAGACAGGTTTTTAAACGTGAAAAATTCAATGATTCACCAAACAAGATCAGATTGTAACAAAAGTGGAATAGTTAAATTTTCGACCAAGAAGATTGATTTCTACATGACATTTGAACTAGAAATAATTAGTTGGCAACCAATAGTTTAATTGTAAGTTAAAAAAGTAATTTTCCACCTAACAGATGAATTTGCAACTAAATGATAGAATATTCAATCAGAATACTTATGTTATTAGGTAAACGAAAAATGTAGAATCAAACAACAAAACCAATTTCCAGAAAAATTGTTACATTTCCAAAGGAAACAATAAATTGCCGACTGAAATAATGAATAGTCAGCATGAATAGTTGCATTTTAAACCAAAAACATGAATTTTCAACATAAATTATGAATCTCCAACTAATAGCCCCTTTAACTTAGCACCGGTCTCTCTCTCTCTCTCACAAGAGGGGCCAGTACGCGTTTCATCTTTAATGATTTCGAATTATTAAAACAAATAATAGCCCCATTTAACTTAGCACTGGTCTCTCTCTCTCTCTCTAACGAGAGGGACCAGTACGCGATTTATCCTACTAATCTCCGATTATTGAATAGACAGTAACCTTATTTAACTTAGCACCGGTCTCTCTCACGAGAAGGGCCAGTACGCGTTTTTTTATTTTAATAATTGTGAGTTATTAGAACGAATAATAGCCCCTTTAAGTTAGCACCGGCCTCTCTCTCACGAGAGGGGCCAGTACGCGTTTCATCTTGAATAATTTTGAATTATTAAAGCAAATAATAGCCCCCATTTAACTTAGCACCGGTACACCATAATTATGATTCTGAAAGTATAATCCGAATCGTCGTTTATTAATTATAAGGAATCAATAAATGGATTTTTGAGGTTATCATATCCAATTGGAATAATAATTTGGATTTTAAAAGCATAATCCGAATTGTTGTTCGCTAATGATAAATTAATAAATTGATCGCTTGGTATCGATGATCAACAATATGAAATTAAATAATAATTTGGATTCGAGCAGTATGATCCGAATTGTTATTTATTGATTATAATCAAAATACATAAAAAATCGATCTTTGAGTTTAATCATATGCATTCAAAATAATTGTTCGGATTCTGAAAGTAATCCGAACTGTTGTTACTAGGAATAATAAATCAACAACCTGACCTTTGAGGTCAGTTATCGAAATCTAAACAAGATTCGAAAGGTATGATCCGAATTGTTGGTTAATTAATTAGGAAAAAGAATAAACAAAAAATTAATTTTCTGCGTGAATCATATCCATTGAAAATAATAATTCGGATTCTAGAAGTAATCCGAATTGTGGATTTAGTTAGTTAGTTGTAATGTAGGCAGGGGGGAGCGAGGTCCCATCCCTGGCGCTCATGGTATAAAGCCTATTGTGCCATACCCGTGTTTATTCTCAAGGCAGTACTTCGAATCCGGCCATCCTTCGCCGAGTGTTTTTGAATCTCGGTGGGTTTCGTTGTTACCAACGTACTGAGATTATAATGCTCAGTTGCCAGGCATACTTATCGCACAGTAAATGACGTCCTACTTTGTTGATCAGGCAAAGTGGTCCTCACCCACTCTGCCATTTGGCAGCCTCCCTTAGCAGGCCGCAGAGAGGGGATACGGCCAGACTATGGTGGACGGAGCGATCCCTCTGCGGTCATCAGTTAGATGCACAGATTCGAAGCACTGTCCTGGTGTGTTATGTAAGTGCATGTGTGAGTGTTCATTACTCGAAGACATCCAGCGACCACCGAGCAGAGGTCCCTCTAGAGGGCATGCCTCTACGCAAGGAGATCGTTGACTCATTTTCGAGTCTTCTCAAAATCGGCTACGACCCCCAAGGTTAGGCCCTCGAAAGAGCCCATTTACCCTTGGTAAGGCACCAGCTTTTTCTGAGGGGACCTACAGTTTAAGACGGGTTCCGAACCACCGATGCCCCGGTAGAAGTACATAGAAAAATTTCCATTGGTACCCGGCTCAGGGATCGAACCCCAGTATCAGAATCGAAATAATAATTCGGATTCCAGAAGTGGTCTAAATTGTTGTTTTGCAATTTCATACAATTCGCCCATATCATATAAAATTTCACATTCACATGACTATATGAAACTTCATTTAACCGGTTATTTGATCAATTACCTGTAAATAACCATGTCTATAAAACATACCCTGTAATTGAATATTAGTAAAATGATAAATTTGAGAAGTTCTGCCGATTCGGATTTTGTTTTCAAATGGTCTCAAACATCAAAATAATTAACCTTGGAAGTTATTAAAACGATTTCACAATTATTTTACCAATCAGAATTCGTGGTAGGCCAGTAGAGGCCACGGTAGACTCAAGTGCAAGCGCGAATCTCATTAGAGTGAACCCACTGCCTTCAATTGGATTCCCTTTGCGACTTCAGACTATCGTATCGACAAATGTCATCTTTATTTCCAACAGATCGCGTCCATTAAAAGGAACAAGATTTGAGCCCGTTGAAGCTGTGAAAGAGAAAGCGGCACGCTTCCTGAAGGAGCTGACAGAAGAAAACTTCCAGCACTGTTTCAAACAATGGAAGATTCGCATGGAGCGTTTTAGGGAGAGAGGAGGGGTGTATATTGAAGGTGATAATAAACAGGTATGTATGCAATCAAAATAAAATGTTTTACAGCACCAGTCCCGTTATTCAATAGTCACACCTCGTATACTTTCGGCGCAAGCAATGTGTATCATTCGCGGATTGGAATTTTTAGTCGTGCCGAGTATGGAACATACATGCGTGTTGGGAACGAACTTCCTTCAAGGATTTAATTTGACTATTGATTTCGCCGGTTCATTGACCTGTAATTCGCTTCGATACTCAATTAAACCGTTAAGGCTGGTACTAACTCAAATAAACTCTGAATACTGCAACACGTTAGTCATTCGCGATCGAACTTAAGGTGGATTAGTAAGTAGCCAACTTCAGTGACTATTGTGGAGTCCATCAGAGGGACTCTTCAAACGAAAAACAAATCACCGCCGGGCGAGTTTCGGTTATTGAATGGCGCACCGTCCGTCCAACTTCACAAGTCAAGGGTAGTTGCGAAAAAAAAACGAAATCGAGTACCAAGCGAGTATTTGGTTCTTCTTTTTAGAAAAGAAAGGCCCACTGCGATCAAATCAGAGCTTGATCTCGTTTACAAGGGAGCCTCCCCTTCGTTGACAGCCGTGAAGTACAGGGTTTCGGAGTATTGAGTGACCGCATAGTGGAATTGCGCAAGATTGCTGAGACTGTGGGTATATCAAATGAGCGGTTGCATTACATTTTGATACCAGATTCCCCCCCCCCCCTTGGATTATTATTTCCATGAAATAATATTCCATTGGGAACAGGAATCTGTTTCTTTTCTTCGGACTTGCCGTTCTGACAATGTTTAGCCATTTCAAATGGTTCGCGCCCGAGCCGCTAGTTTATTACCCCTCCACGCGCGGCGCTACGAGCGTACAATTGGACGAGGCCCAGACCACAAGTCCGGTCGCTCCTTACGAAGAATCAGTTTCAGTGACCCCAACTTTGGCATGTAGAGGTACTGCCAAGAGGAACACGGCGCGGCGCATTATTGCCATGGTAACAGGTTGCCGCGTTGCGATC
Source organism: Andricus curvator (assembly GCA_932195095.1). Lineage (NCBI taxonomy): Eukaryota > Metazoa > Arthropoda > Insecta > Hymenoptera > Cynipidae > Andricus > Andricus curvator. The sequence continues at coordinate 66,748 of CAKNYM010053256.1, read as the reverse complement.
CTCTTAAGCGTCCGAGTGCAAGCGTAGTACGTCTACATGCCAAAGTCCGTCGCCTGGTACAACGCAGGTATCATCCTTACCCACTACCTCTAAGAGCGAATGGATTAACGGAGAATACTACGCTAACTTACTAAGCCAATGAGACGCGGCAATCAAAGCTAAGCGACCGCGATTGCAGAAAAAAGTTGCTTTTCCATCACGGCAACGCGCCCATTCACACCAGAGCCCTTGTGATGGGGAAATTGAACAATTTGGGGTATGCATTGATCGAGCACCCACCGTATCCGCCGGATTTGCCCCCCTGCGACTTTTTTCTGTTCCTCAAATTGAAAGTTCACCTTGGGGGGAAATATTGTCATCGAATGAGGGGGTAAAACAGGCCGTGGCAGCGTATTTTACAGACCTTAACAAATCTTTTTTTTTTTTGAGGGTATGAAAGAGTTGGAAAAAGGGTGGAAAAAATGTATTCAGCTCAAAGGAGATTATGTTAAAACATAAAAAATAAATGATACCGTAACAATCTAATCAATCTACCGTATCAATTTACTCTCGTATTTAGTGAAACATGGGAATTCAATTTTCACCATTTAATTAAAATGTCAAAATTCACTCACAATACTTAATTAACAGGTGGGAAGTCATTGTCAGCATACAATTAAAATGTCAGAGGTCACTTCTTTTTAACATAGATGTGAGTACACTTTATAAGAAGTTGAAACGATTCTATGATTTTCAAACAATCTCATGAAATGTTAAAGATTTTAAAGGAATTTTAAATTATTTTACTTTAAGTGATTTTTAGGTTTATCCAGAAATTTATAGAATTTCAATAGTCCTATATGGTTTTTCAGATATTTAAAGGAATTCAAGAGATTGTTGGGAAATTTAAACTTTGTTGTGTAGCTTATAGAGATTAAAAGATATTTTTACGATTTGAAAAAATGTTAATGGGATTTTAATGAATTTTTAACTGATTTTTAAAAAAATTTACGAAAATTTAAAGAATTCCAAGAGTTTTTTTTTGTTTTTTGGAAATTTGAATGATTTCAAGAGATTGATATACGCCTTTAGTGCAAAAAAACGATGAGCCAACTCAATATTTAGTTGAGAAGCACTGCAGCAAGTTGATTCTCTCGCAATGGAAGGCTCAAGTTTTTGCCAGCTATCTCCTAAATACTGCATTTCGTCTATCGGTTCATGACGACCTTGCTTACTCATCCCCTTTAGGTGCCTAGAAACCGGATCTAAACAATAGAGACTGAGTCACAACACTTAAACTTGTCGAGTGACACTGCCTGTTTTCTCGGGTGAAAGACGCAAACCGATAGCGTCGTTTCTCCTCGCCCCCCCCCCCTCTCTCCAACTCTTTTTTACGCATTGCTGATGTTAAAATCCGGTTTTAATCTTGTTTTATATAATAGTTGCAACTTTATTATGTTTATGTCGCAGGGCATGATTTACATATATATTTATGTGTGTATGTGTGTAAATGCAGGCATATGTGTGTATACTGTACATGGATACATATTAATGGTATTGATTTTTATTATTGCGATTATATATTATTAAGTATTGGATACCCAGATAACAATCGTGCGACGCACAGTACTCGCATGCGTGCGAGCAGTGTTGCCAGATCCCTGCTTAAGCGAGTCGCAGGTTGGGTGTGCCCGAGTCGCACGAAAATCGCGCACTTTCGGCTTGAAGTAGCCCAAAGTAGCGACTTTCACAAGTTCGTTCCGAGGAAAGGGGGACAGTGTGGTTTGAGAACCAGCTACGTGGTGACGCTGTCTTCTTAGCTCGGTTACAGAGGGTCCAGAGACAGTGTGGCAACCTAGCCGGATATCGCCATTTTGCGAAAGGATGCCACCATTTTACGTTTAGGTTTTCTATAGTGTAGTATACCTATATATACTAAAATATCTATGAGAAAACTGAGCCAATCAGCAAAAATGACACTAGGTTGCCACACTGTCTCTGGACCCTCTGTAAGCTCGGTACCTCCAGTGGGACTCCGATAACGTGTCGAAAATTGAACGGACCTCTTTTTCTAACGTGTGGAGATAGAAAGAGAGGTTCGTTCGATTTTCGACTTCGACAGAGCATCGGAGTCCCACGGCTCATGGATGGAAAGCATGCTCAACAGTGTAATGGCCGACGTTGCGATTGCTGTTGGCGCTAACGTCTCGACCAATCAGAGCACAGGAGCCGACGTTGGGGCTGCGATCACAAAATAGCCCAATTCGCGGGTCTCTCGCACTTAAGTTGCCCAAATTGCGACTTGTCGCAAATCACCAATTTCAGTCGCGCACAGAGCCTCTGAAGTAGCCCAATTTGCTATTAATCGCGCGATCTGGCAACACTGCGTGCGAGGCACGCTGCGCGAGTCATAACGCACGCATGCCGCAATCACCTGTCGCAATGCCAAATACCAAACCAAATACCCAACCCTCAAGGAAGAAGCAGCTTCGTTCATCAGAAGACCGGGGTTGAACCCACGAAAACTACAGACAGGAAGGACACTCGAACCCTCACAGACGAACCGCTCTCTATTTTCCTCTTCCCTAATTGGTGTAGATCTACCGTACATCGACGATTCCCCAAATACCGAGACACCCCTCCAAAAGCCCATTGAAGTAAGGTCAAAATCGGCTGACTTAAGCAAGAGCGAACCCAACATTCTACACCAATGGACTGAACCTCTGACGTACAGGCGGGATAACTACGCTCACTTTATTTCAGAGGATTGTGAACCAACGAATCCTATTGCGAAACTCCTCATCGCTACCGAGCGTCTTGATATTCAAGACCTATGGGAACGCAGGCCCAAGAGGGACAGGTCGTGGTTACTCCCCACGGTCGACATTACATCCAATCTGTCACAGTAAAAAGGCGACACGTAGACAATATCGACTGGAAGGACGTAACCATAGGGCTAATCCACCTTCGTACCGCTTTAGAACGGGACAACCAAACATCTTGTCGAATGGCCAATTCCGGAGACGCCCTAGCGTCGTTGCCCCAGAACAAAATGGCGGAATTACTGATGGCCGTTTTTCAGGATAGCGGTATCGCTATTACTCTCTGTCACGGGAAGGTAGAAGTGCCTCCCCCTGAATTAAGGCCAAAGATCATACCTGAATAACACGGTTGTTTAATCGGTGGTCACAAGGGTGTGACTAACACATACCGCCGCATCAGAGAGAGATATTTCTGGCCTGGTTTACGAGACCAAATTAGTAGTTTTATCCGCAGTTGTCGAAGCTGCTTAGAGCAAAAACTAGTTCGAGCTTGGACTCGGGAACCCATGCTCATAACCGACACCCCAGCTGAACCCTTCGAAAAAGTGTCCCTCGACACAGTGGGAAAATTGCCCACTACACCGAATGGGAACCGTCACATCGTGACAATGCAGGACAACTTCAGTAAATACTGCATAGCTGTCCCCATACCTGACCTCAAGACTACCACTATAGCCCATGTAGTGGCCACTTCCGTGTTCTCCCAGTATGGCGCCACTCGAAGTATCCTGACCGATAGGGGAGGAAGCTTTGTGAGCAAGCTCATGAAATACCTTGAGAGGTTGTTCCAGGTAAAACCACTTACCACCTGCGGCTACCGACCTCAACCCAACGGGGCCCTTGAAAGAAGTCACATAGTCCTGACAGATTATATTAAGCATTACGCTGACGATTATGATGATTGGGACCGATTGCTAACTTTCGCCATGTTCGCTTATAATACGTCCGTGCACGAAGAGACTAATTTCACGCCCTACGAATTCTTTTTGGCCGAGCTCCTTCCCACAAGGCGAAGAACTCGAGACCTACGGCTCCTATCTGCGCGACCTGATTGTGACGATATCAGAAATCCAAAAACTTGCGGCCGCAAATTTAATTACGGCAAAAACGGCTTCTAAGAAACAATATGACCGCAAGGCCCGGCCCTTGAACGGAAAGATAGGGGACCAAGCCGACGTCACCAAGGAAGTGAGGGACGGTAAATTCGATAGTAGGGCCACAGGCCCTTACACGATAGTCGGATTCACCAAGAATAACGTGATCCTCGAAACCGAAACCGGCGACCGATTCGCAAAACACAAAGATAAAATTAGGATCGTCCGCTGCTAAACTCGAAAGAACCCTAAGGAAGAATCTAAAGACAGAATATGCCCTTTCTAAAAAGTTTGTGTATTCTCTCCTATGACCAACTATCGAAGGCAAAAATCATTAAGGCGTTTGGCTGCATCTTGTAATCTCTTTTGTAATTGGGGCCCTATCCTGACTTGGACTTCCTTCCTTTTCCGAAGAGAACATCCAATTCGTGTTTCTTTTAGGTAAAAGATGATGAACCTATGGTGAATAATCCTCCTGGTCTCCTTTACCATATTGGAAGGCTCCAACCCCACTACTTATAGGAGCACTCCTTTAAGGGCCAGTACAGGAGTTTACTAGAAGCATCTGGGACCAATAAAACGAGTCGCTGGAACGTGGAGGGTCACTGTGTTCCTGGACTTGCAGAAGATCCAAGGACCCCTAGATTCTTACCAACAGCGATTCCAAAATTTATCCGATCTGTGTCTACCTAGTTTCGGAATATTTTTTCTACAAACGATCACCGACTACGGTCTCGACGCTAAGTTCCTGATAGCCGAAGGCCTGAAGAAGGAAGTATCTAGGCGTGCCGCAGAGATGAAGGAGCGCACCAATAAGGCAGCGCTTTTTAGCCTACCGATGGGAATGAGAAGCCGACGAGCACAACCACTACTGGGAATCCTAGGAGGCCTCATTGGACCCGTAACGGGCCTAATGACATACAGTGACGGAGAAACCCTCGAAGCGGGGACCGCCGAACTGAACCAGGCTCAAACCAATTTTCCTCACCGGGTGGGTAAACAGACTCACATAGTGAGGGCTCAGTTAGAAGGAATTCACGAGCTTTCGAGAACCAATAAGGAGAGACTAATCCTACATGAAAGACAACTGACCCAGGACAATCTTAGGTTAGAAAATCTTACGCGGGCAGTTGTGGAGCTCAAATATGCCCAAGCACTGACTCGCGTGCTTAAGACGGTAGACTCTAGCATTGACGACTACATCCGTACCGCCCATCGCATCCTGGAAGTCATTGACACGTCCCGCCAAGGGAAGATGCATCTCTCACTCCTGACGTCCGAACAACTGGAGCCAGTCTACCGAGATATCCAGGATCATTATCTCAGGCTTGAATTCCCTACCCCAGGACCTCAGGTGGACCTCGAGGGACTAGCTAACATAGTTACCATCACAACTATGTATAAAAAGGAAATCCTGAGCATACTAGTGGACATTCCACTATTGGAATCATCTTACTACCTAGCATACCAATTACATCCAATACCTGTATTCCAGTCGGTATTAGGAAATGGTTCTGAAAGTGAATACGTCTTACCAAAATTTACCTACATTGCCGTTGGAGAATCCCAACGGGCCTACATCCTGCTGGACAATCAACGCATAGAGTCCTGCAAGAAAACCCCCTACTACAGGGTCTGCAACTACAACTCACCCGTCAACGAAATTGCCACCCATCAAACATGTGAAAGCGAGCTGCTATTGAATCCTTCAACGAAAGCTCTCTGAAGATGCGACATCCGAGTGTCCTACAATAAGGAATCAGAATGGGTCCCTATTGACTCTTTGAGTGGCTGGCTCTACTCCCTAGCTGAGCCCTTGTCCACCGAGCTGCGGTGCCCCAATCAAACCAAGTCTCTAGTCACCTTGAAAGTAATTGGGCTAATACAGATCGCACCTGGTTGCCATCTCAAGGCACATGATCAAACATTTTTCGGAACAGCCAGCGAAACCGGAAAACGGAGGTCATCTACGAGCCGCTTCTCCACCTCAATTTGGCTGACCTATCGCCAATTTTAAGGGAACATGGGAACTTCACCACGAAAGATGAAAAGAAGAAACAGCACATGGTGGATGATTCCGTCAATGATGAAGCCTTCCTTGCGTGGGACTAGCCCTACTCGCCATAAGCCTCTGGTGCTACTGCTGCTACCCTCTTGCCAAATTTGGCATTACCAGAGTATGTCATGAGAAGGGCCCGTATCGAGATCGAGCTACCTCTGACCAATCAAGAATCTACAACAAGCACGAGCAGTTGTGCCTGTAAGGAAACGCCTGCAGTATCACCAAGGGCTGCGACGCAGCCCTCGGCGCATGCCAGTTCAACTACATCAAGGCCAACGATTCAGCTCCCCACGCAAACAATACAACCATTCTGAAATTAAGCCACGTATACTGTCTGTATGTGTGTGGGCATGAATGGATAAAATAACTCATTTCCGTTTCCATGAGTATACTTTGGGAATGTAAAGGAGGAAATCGGGCTCCCCTCACTCGCAGGTTACCCTAAATTTCGGGGACGAAATAATCAAATTCCGGTGTGTTTTGTTACGAGCGAATTTCCAAATTTTTATCAGAATAATTAATGTGGCTCGAAATATTATTTCAAGTCACATTGATTCAAACCTATATATGAGTTTCGAGGGACTCTGCTCGCTCGTAACCTGAGAGCTTACTGTCAGCATGCTTACGCAGCATTCCAAGCTCCCGGGGACTAACAGCGAGCCAACTTGCGAATGACGAGAGCAACGACATGAGGGTGGATTGCTGAAGGGAAGTGTATGAATGTATGTATGGAATGAGTAGTGTGTACCTAGGCCTAGGTAAAAGAGCAAATGAAAAAGATTACGACACACTGTACCTAAAATATAATATAAAAACAAAATAGAATTAAGGGAAAGGAAAATTAATTCTAAGGCATCAGCACCTAAATTAGAAACATGTAAGACAACTTAAAAGGAACGAAGGTGTGGTTGCACTCGTTATGCTGGGCATTCACACGCACACACACACACACGCGAGGCACTCATTCCATCTGTCTCTTGGACGCTCGAAACATCGCCGCCTCATTTCTTGCATGTAGCTACGCTGCCACGATGATTGCAAGCCTCCGCGCTCTACACGTTGTCCTCACCTCCTTCCTCCCTATATTCTTAACATAAGCGCGTCTTCTTCTTATAGCCGCACCATAAATTGTGACTATAGCAGTTCAATGCACCTCGACTCTCTTTTCCTCTCTTACTCTTTCCTCGCTATCCCCCCATAGGCCGTTTTCACTCCTCACCCTACATACTTCCCTCCGTAGCCGGACAGTATGAGCACGTGGAAATACCAAAACAACACCACGTGCTCAATCAGCGAAAATTGTAACGCTAAAATGCTCGTTTTTTTATGATAAAAGGGTTGGAATTAATATATACTTATATTTCAGTTGAAAATTCCAACCTGCATCAATTTCGATGCAAATTAAAATTTCTTTTAGAAATATAAAGAAATACTTGAATGCACCTCACTTCTGTAAGTGCTGGCGGGGTTCCTGTTTCGCAGGTGCAGAAATTCAAACGAAAGCATTTGGCAATACAATTCTGGCACACTTAGAAACCAAGCTACCTGGCTCGTCAATTTTGCAAACGCTGGCACCGAAATTCCAACTTTCGACCACGTAACGGGAGTGAGCCGCCGGAATCGATGGGTTTTAACCATTAAAATTTGGTTCACGGCCCGGACGAAAAAATTTCGAAAATCTCTATCCAACGGGAGGTAGGACCGTAACGGGAGCGGTCAGTTTTCTTCTCGCGTCCTATTCGACCTACTGAAAACAAAATTTGAGTTTAGTCTAGAAAAAATTCGCCCCTTTTCGAATCTCAAAACGAAAAGGAGCAATTTTCTCGGAAGGCTTCAATTCACTTTTACGAGAAGTAGATACAATTTCTATCTCCCGTAAAAGCGAATTCACGAAAGGTGACAAGTGTTCGCGCGTGTTTGTGTGTGTCGCGAATACCCTAAGTGAGAAGAGTGGGTAATAAACCCACGCAAATAGAAGGTTTTCGCCAGCTCTATTAAGAGAAGAAAGAAAATTCGGAAGTTACTTCTGGACTTAGTTTTCCTTTCTCTATCCGACAAGCGGTAGTTTTAGTGCAACGAAGAGCAGTAGTTTTTAGTGAACACGAATTGGTGAGCTGTATCGTTCTTTCTTTTTTTCTATGATACTTTTCTTTTCCTCTACCTGTCGACACATTCTACCCATTGTAGAATGTGCCCTGTCATTTGAATCTCGCTATTGTTTGTATTGTTCCCTATTTCTCTTCTTTGAATAAATCTCAGTGTCATCATAAAATATTGGAAAACCAAATTTATTTCAAAGTCGGCAAAATTTCGAAACCCTAATTTTTCGGGACAACAACTCTCAGCCAGAGAGTAGGGGTACCAACCCACATAAAAATAAATACAGTAAAGACGAGTCTCTCGCCCTTCCTTCAGTTTTGGGGAAGCCTCCCCCCCAACGTACCGGTACTAGGCAGCTTTTGTTTGCAGGGTCCTTTTTCTTTTATGGATTCGAAAATAAATTTTATTTAGTTCGTACGTGACATAAAGGATCTTCAACAACTTTAATTCCTTTCTTAGGTCTGAAGTATGTCATTTACCATCCTACTTAATATGTAATTTATAAATTATTATATTACTCAGACAAACAACATCGCTTTTCCAACATCTTTTTAATTAAACCTTTTGAAGACGATATAAAACCGTGGCTGCGAAAAGTGGAAGAACGCGCGAAAATATACGATTGGGATGACGCGTTCATATGTTATCTAGTGACAAATAAACTGAAAATTAGCATAGAGACCTATAAGACGTTGTCCAGTGTGTCAAAAAGCTGGTTGGAATACAAACAGCTACTATTAAATAGTTTTCCTAGCGCCCGAGATTTGCATCAGCTGATGACTGACATGTTAGGAGTAAAACCGAAAGTTAATCAGAACCTTTTCGAGTATTGTTATGATAAATTGAACGCGATCCGGAAAATGGACCTTAATTTTTGCGGTCGTAACGAAGTAGATCTGACTGTCGGTGAATTGGATGATCCGTCCATAAAGTTGGCAGTGAAGACGTCGGGAATCACAGATCCGGCAGTACTCGCGGTGTATCTAAAAGCATTCCTTGGAAGTGGTGACAGAACACCGGTAAAAACGAGTAAACAAAATTGGCTTCGAAAAAAGCCAGGCGATACCGTGGCGGCAAAAACATATCCCGGAACTTCAACTTTAAAATGTTATCGTTGCTCTGAAATCGGACACAAGACGTTTAATTGCCCACTTGGTCGCTCTAAGACGGACGATAATTTTTGCTACATTTCTAAACAGGAAGGACAAAAAAACCGAATGTCCGACCAAATGAAAAACATGTACGTACTGCAAACGAACCGGCCACACCATTGACGTATGCTTCCGACGGAAAAAAGTCAACAACGAGACAAAGCAACCCCAAGGTGAATCTAACAAGAAAACCGTTAATTTGATCAGGTACAAAGATTCAGACAGGAAGTTTTTAAAACCATGTGTCCTAAACGGGGACACGCTAACCGTCTTCATTGATATTGGGAGCAAATGTTCATTGATCACGGATAGGCAAGCGAAATTTCGCGTTCGTTCTTTGTCAAGTCAAAATCGAAATTATTAGTATTAATTTCGTAAATTGATCTAATCGGGTACATTCTTATTTTGAATTAATTATTAATTTCCCCATAAGACTCAATGCTTTTGTGGGACAGGGTGAACGTGTCGCCGGCTGTCGGTCGACGGATGAATTCCACCCGTCAAGTGGAACTCGTAAGCGACAACGACTTTTCGGGGCGAATTAAGTTACCGTCCTTATTTCGCCATCATTTGCGAGCGAAATAGCCACTCTGTTAACAAAAAGCAAAACCTCTAAATTTGGAGAACTGCAAGGATGCAAAGACAAGGCTAAAGTCATCGCAGTTGAACTTTGCAGTAGAAGCACTACATTTAAAAATAAATTCACTTTCCTAAGAGAACACTCACATATTTTTATTTAACTGAAGTTCAGTGCAGACAATCATGCTAGTGAAATTCGACGATTATCTACTGTTGGAAAATGGAATGTCGAATTAAAAGTCCTGAAATAATTCTAAATAATAAAAATCAACACGTTTTACCATATGAATATTGTTCATCAAACTTCAAATTTCGATTATAATGTAAAAACATGCCTAGAAAAATGGCATTTAGATTAAAAGCATGAATCAAGAATACGTCAAATTTTTTGTCATGCTAAGAATTAATTTTTTGTTTTCACGCAAAAGATAATGCTTTTTAAATGAAAATTCGTTAGTCAATGTAGTATCCTTTTCGAAATGTTATACTAAAAAAACTAAACAACATTCTTGGCCAGTTTTCTAGTTAATTAGGATTATCTACTGTTAATCTTTATCTACTATAGGGTGGTCTCCCATAATATCTCGCCACAAGACACTTCGGAACCAGAGCCACAATCGAAGGGCAATTATTGTTTATAATTAGTTTTATAATAAGTTAATTAGAGGTTGGAGAATACCAAATGGTTTCCTTACCGATCATAAGGATTAGTTGTAAAAATTATTTTTCGACGTTCCAAAATTCAGGTTAGTGTATCATTTGAGAATTAAATACTTTAACTTCATTTCTCATAGTCACATAATATTTTTTCACAAAATGTCTATGACACTGGAATGGGCGTGAAAAATACTATCGAAAATGTGGTAGAGAACATTTGCTTTATTAATATTAAAAAAGTAAACTCCTCGAAACAAAAAGTTGTCCGGAAACAAAATAGATATTTAATTTATCGAAAAAAAGACATTTCGTCCTTCAAAGCTTAAAAATCAAAGATCCTAAGTTTTATTTTGAGATCAAAAATTATGTTTTAAAAGTGTGGAACACACAAAAAATAATTTTTTTGTCATTTAGAAAAATGGAGGTCAAATTTAAAATTAAAAGAAAAAGGTTTGTACCCCTTCGACAGACCGTACAAAAATCTATCAAAAACATGTAGGTCAAACATTTTTTATCCAATACGGAAGCAGTTAAATACATTCGAAAGAGAGTCTGTCAGCACAAAATAAACAAATGCACGTCCCCCCCTTCGTTAAATATTTGTACAAATAAAAAAATTTTCCCGTAAATTAAACCTGACTGAAAAGCCGCTAGGTGTAAGTTTTCAACCTACATACCAATATCGTTGTTGTTCTCGCTTTATGAGATTGAAATTTATGGTAAATAAATAGGAGCTTTTTAAAGAATGAAATGTAGATCAATAAATAAAATTTACAGGCTCAAGAATTTCAATTAAGATCTAGACGCATAACCTCCTAAATTTAAAAAACGAGGTTAAAATTATTGTTTTCGGAACTCGTGACAATTTACTTTTGCTTATATTATATACGATGACGCGTTTCTCAGCAAAGAATGATCAAAAATTAAAAACAATGTATCAGAACCTATGCATAATAGGGTGGCCCTTAAATTTCAAAACCCTTTTATGGGTTCCCATAAGGAATTCTTTAGATCCTTGTAAGCGGGTCTTAAAATTTTACAATATTGGAAATTATGTCAGATTCGTATTCCCTGAAGAATTCTGAACAGGAACATGTATAACAAAGTACTACAAAGAAATTGAGGCATCACGTTTCCTATAGCAGCAGATGGCAATTTAGTTACAAATTTGGTCTGAAGGGGTGCTCTCGTCTGGGACATGGAGAAAATCCGAGAACGGGCGATCGCAAACTGCCGCCAAGATAAATACATGGCATGCGATGCGGTCTCTTTGTAGTACTTCGTGGGTTTAATATTAACCGATTTTGCTAAAATTTGGAGATGACTTTTTTGGATACTCGAACAAAACTAGGAGGTGAGAGTAAAAAATATCTGATTTTGAAAACTAAGGGCCACCTCAATGAATAACCTGGGATATGGCCTAAAGGTCTAGCCGTAATGCCGGTGTATTGCCATGATATGTCGTGAACAAACACATATGGAATTTAACGTATGAACAACAAACAACTTCTATTCCCTTTCTTTTTTTAAAAAGTCCACTTAAAAAAAAGTAAAATCAATCTAAGAATACAAAAATGATTAATATTTCAAGAAACATAACCTATTTAACCTCCGACGCATTCATATCAATGAGATATGAAAGATTAAAGACGAACGTGTGGTTAAGTATGTGCAATACAAATTAAGTCCAGTCCTACCCCCCGCCCCCTAAATTAACCGTATATCGGTGAACGAATAAGCGAAAGTACTGGGCATCTTCAGGTAATTTTCTACCTGCATGGAATACGGAATTTTTGCATATCTTGCCCAGTTTACGTATCTTACATTTTTTTTAATTAAGTCCAAGATAAGTCGAATAGGACTGTATCATATGAACTTTAAACAACTTGAAAAACTTCTCATAAAGTTTCAGCTCGAACAAAAATCGCGAACTCAATGCATGAGATGGTCACTTGGCGAAATTTCAAAAAAATTGTATAATAAACCAATTAAAAAAACGTAAAGACAATGCACCTGGAGATTTTCCACTTGAAGCCCCTCTACTTGCATCTGTGTGAATGTAGACATCTGGGATAAAATTCAGGCATACTCCCTTGGCAGCTTCGACTAGTCGATTTGAAATAGCTGGAGAGACTCTTAAACTGCAGGCTACACCTCTGATTCGCTTCACTAGTCCGCTGTCTTGAAGCTATGACATTAATATATTTAAGTTTGTTAAACCAAAACTCAGTGATTTGATTTCGATCTCAGGGATTTGTTTTGCATTTTTTCACCAACATGTTACATGTTTAAGACAGGAAAATATAGTTTACAAATAGGAACAGGACAATCAATGGGACTCAAAAGCGTAAAAATATTATTATGAATATGAATATCAAACCTGCAAAGTCTTGAGGCTGCGAATGACCTCGCATTTAAAATGAACTTCTCCACCTCCCAAGGGAGCTACTCCCCTCTTTTTAATAGTCACTTCAACTTCATAACCCTCTCCAAGAAATCTTTTTAAAACTGGAATTCCTGAAGCCTTCACCCTGTCTATTGTTGGATCTGTATGTATAACAAAATAGAAATTTAATCAAAAAACATTCTTCAATATGAATTAAATTTGTTTGACTCTAGAAATATGAAATTATCTCACCTATTGTATTATTCGTGATTCCCTTAAACTTTATATTTAATGCTGATTTACAAAACGGAGCTAGTGCCATTGCTACTTCCAGATAATAAGTAATACTTCGTTGTAAGCTACACTCATGTTCAAAATCACCCCCTTCTAAATTTCCAGGTACATAATACAAAGATGTACCTGTCTCGTTTACCTCTGCTCTCATTCCATTTGTAATTTTGCGTAGAAATGTAAGCAAACTGAGTTCGAAGTCTGAAAAATTATTATTACATATACATATATTAGTTATATTTTATTTCCTGTTTTCAGATTAATAAGTTTAAAGTTGCTTCAAGTTACGATAAATTTACGCAGGGTATATTCAAAAGGGTAGAAGGTCAAATGAAAAATGGGTAGATTAAAGCAGTTTGAAAATTTTATAATTTTGCAAACGTGCAGCTTCTTAATTTTCACATTCCCTAAAAAACGGTGTCAACATTTCTATTTACAAATTTGAATTTAGTGATTTGAAAAATAACTTCTGTATCAGGCCAAAATCACAAAATTTATAAATGCTTGAATATCTCAAATACAGGAACGTAAATTAATATAATAAATAATAATTAATGAAATTAATAACGAATAATCAATACAAAACTATGACTAAACGTGACACTGAAAAAATATATATTACCTCTTTTTCGAGTACTGTTGCATTAGATATTCATGAGTGAACCTTTAAAGGTTAGAAAAAATCCATGAAGTTGTAAATTTACTTCTTAGCCACTTAATTAAGATAATCACTGAGGGTCTATTTACTGACGTTTGTACAATTATAATCTTCTTTAGAATTTCAGTTTATAATTTATAATTTTACATGTACATAAAGCAAAAGTGCAGATTTAAAATTTTTTGTAGTAAAATCCCCATAAATTGTACAGAGTGACTAAACCTACGCTAACGTGAAGCGACTTCATAGAAATATACCTACGTAAAGTGGAAAAATTTACGAAGTGCAATGGTGGCAGTGTTACAGCTGTCAAAAGTATATTTAAGTTTTGACTTGGGAAATGCACGAAGTATGTAGTAATAATGCTTTTAGTTTACAGGCTTTGTAGTTTTTAAGTTCTGAGAAAACTAAAAAAAATACGTATACGGCTGTCGGGTAGCTACGACTGCGCCACCAGTTTGGAACTATTGAGAAGAAATTTGAATTTCAATTGAATATTAACAAGAGTCTTATAGTAAATAATTAATTTTAAACCGTAGTATAACATTTTTGATTAAAATGAATTGATATTCACTTGGCTTTTTTATTAACATTGCTTCAATAACTTCGAGATACCCATTAGTTTGCGTGTCAGATGACGCTGTTGTCAAGGTCAAAGAGGTATCCTACAGGCGCATAATGATATTACGCAATGTACATAACTTAAAATTGCACATAGATGTTAAAAGAGCATAACATTTTTCGAAATTTGACGAACGGAAGAATAAATGTTTTTTTTCAAATCTCGAATTCGCTATAGCCCTGTATACTGGGTGTTTCTTTTTAACTTGAGACATCGAAATATCTCAAAAAATACGCATCTTATGAAGAAAATATCCGTAATGAAAACTTTTCATTTTCGAGGGGGAAAAGCGACTTTGACAAAATTTACCCCCCCCCCACCCCAAGGAGGCAGGAGTGGGGGTAACTTTGTAATTTCAAATGGGAACCCCAATTTTTTATCATAGATTCAGATTCCTCTTTATGAAATACTTCAGTTTTATTCGAAAATTTTTTTCGAAAAAAAATTGCTTCCTGGGGGATAGGGGGGGGGGGGGGTCAATTTTTTCAAAGTCACTTTTCCCCCTCGAAAATAAAAAGTTTTTATTACGGATATTTTTTTCATAGGATGCGTATTTTTTTTAGATATTTCGATGTCTCAAGTTAAAAAAAACACCCTGTATATATAATAATAATAATAATACATTTTTATATCACTCCTGCTTTCATTATCTGCATTAAACAGAATTGTAATGATTCCTGAGAAAGGGGTAGGGCTGCGTTTTTCACTTTTTCTAATATAGCCACTTTAAAAAACATGCCCCCTTTTTACCTCACGGGTTGGGTAAAATAGGCATAATGAAGAGCAGAGCTGCTGGAAACAGGATAAGGGTGATTTTACTCTGCCCCATCTTTTCAGATATAGTCTCTTTAACAAAATAAGCTACCACCTGGACCCTAGCTTTCTGACTTTTTCGGGTATTTTTATGGCCACTTTCGTAGTTGACGCATGAAAATTCATCGATTGACGAGGTTTCAAAGATATTGGAAGTTTCGCTTTTTGTAACCTCCCTACGGCAGTTTTCGAAAACAATATACAATTTATGCCTATGTTTCACCCTAAAACTTATTTTAGACAGATTTTTCATTGATTCTAACATGTTTCGTGCAAGTTAGTCAATAATTGTTTGAGATATCGAATACAGGTAGAAAAATCGATTTTCAGTATAACATTATCGTAGTTGTAGGCCGATATTCTATCAAAAGTAATGACTAATGTAATGGCACTGTGCCGCTTGATAACCACTAGAATGCCTAGAATACAAGTTAATGACGAGAGAATTAGAATAAATCCCGACGAAAACTGTTTCCATCCTAAGTGGGAAACTTGATTTCATGTCTGGATCGAATGCCCAATGTATAATGAAGCTAGGACCTCATTAATTGATTAGACAAACAAAGACAACAGTGTGAGAGATCAAATAGTAATAAATATCTTAAAGGCAGAATCTGAAGTCGATGTTCAAAAATTATACAGATTTTTTGTAAACAATTCTAGCAATCCGCACTTTAATAAGAAGTGAACAATAGGTGTAATAACTCTTCTCTGTATAAATCACTATAGCGTACTTAGGTTTATTTTATATTGTTTAAGTAACTTTATTACTGTAGGCACGACTCTCATTTGTACAGGCAAATGGCCTAAATCAAATTAATAAATACAAAACAATACAATTTAAAATGTTTTTTAATTATTAGGGTTTTTGATTAGAAACTGTTTATTTCTAAACAATTAATGTAAATTGCAGAGAACAGAAAATCTGTAATGCTTAAACCCTAAACTGAAATTTTGAGTGTTCTGAATTTAGAGCCGGTCAAGTATTAGAAGGCTTTTCTTTGAATTACACAATACAATTTTGAATTATTAAAATTAAAACCAAATAATTTTGATATTTGACAACATGATATTATTCCAATTTGAATAGGCGTAAATTAGAATTAATAATTACATATATATATATATATATCCAATTAAGGCTAATAGGCTCTTATATTTTGCGTTTATTGAATGTTTAGTTAGATTTGCAATTGAATTTAGAAAAACGTTCCTTACAGAGGAAAAGGATCTAACTAATTTTTCCGCTATCTCTTTCCTACGATGCATATTCTATATGTCTTTTCGGGAAAATCATCACAGTTTCCCGTAGTCTATATTACTGAATAATTTCCATCTATTTTTTTTTAATTACGACCCTTAACACTCTTGATTTAAAACTCATGGCGAATTTCTGCATGTAAGAACCATTGAGAAAAATTAAAACATTATGGTTCTTTTCAACCTCTTATCCGAGTGACGTTTATCGAAATTTTGCTGTTGTCATTATTAAATTACTCAGATCCCTTTTCGACAATCACCATATTGTGTAATCAATTTTAAGATTAATTAGAGACTATTAACATACTTTTTATTTCACAAATCAGTAGAGGAAGGGGAGAATAGGACCTTTTTGCGGATTTAGTTTAATTTTGAACAAAATCCTACTTAGGCCCCTTTTTCAAAAACGGCTTCAATTATTTAGCTATAAAGGATTTTAATTTAAAACTGTACAATTTTGAAGAAATTTAAATTTGAAACGCAAAATGAAGTTTACATTTTTTCAATTACAAAAAAAGTTTTCAATTACAGTTCTTTTCAGTCACCATGCATTTAAGTTTGATAATTAAAATATTAACTTTATCAACTGAATTTATTTATACGATAAATTAATTAAAAAATAGTTACGAAAAGTGGAGCGTAAAACGCTTACTTACACTTCGCGTATAGGTTTAGTTTTGTGGGATCAGTTTACGTTAGCGTAGGTATAGCATCAGCCTAAATTTTATGACAATACTCAGTGGTAAATTGTAAAGTTATACACATTTTTTTGCAGTAAAGATTTTGATACATCAAAATCTTCACTGCAAAAAATGTTTTCAAAATGAAAATCATAACTTTGATCGCTTTGATACTCGAATTCCTAACCTCAAAACTTGAATCAAAAGATTCAAACGCTTGTAAGCGTGATTGAAAATCAATCACAAATCCACTTCATTTTTTAGAAAATACGAGATTGATCTTGAACAATTATGTGTACTATTGTATTCGTAATAAGTGTATATTACAGAAATTAAAGGAATTACGTTTTCAAAAACTAACCTTGAACACCCGGATCATCATGCTGACTTCTTATGTCCTCTATTTTCAAAGATTTGCCGGATAATGTTGCGAGAATCAAGCGGTATTTTAAATAATTACAACCTTCATAAATAAGAACATTATGTTTTACTTTAGCCGTCATTTTTATGGGAAAATAACAATGAAAACCATGAAAACTATAGGACTCTTAATTTTCTGTCAAGTGAGTGCCAGTACTTGCCATGCGGGCACGTGGTCTCCGGACTACCGGAGGGGTCAGAGGAGAAACTACGAAACTGTGCCGCTGATGGCGCTGATCGCACTGCCAACATGAGCTGTGGGACTCCAATGCTGTTTCGAAGTCGAAATTCGAACGAACCTCTCTTTCTATCTCCACACGTTAGAAAAAGAGGTCCGTTCGAGATTCGACTTTCGACACGGTATCGGAGTCCCAAATATTAGTTCCTTTTTTGGTTTCAAATTAATGTTTTTAACTGAGCATGTAACTATTCTATTTTTGGTTAAACGTTGATCGTTCTTAGTTCAAAATTCAAGTAACTGGTTGAAAATGAATGTGTTTTGTTTAAAATTCAATCTTTATCGTAGAAAATTAATCTTCTTGGTTGAAAATTGATCTTTTTACAATTTGTTTGCAAATTTTTGCTCTCTCTTGACTGGAAAATCTTTCTTGATAAAAAATTTAACTCTTATTCTTGAAAAATCGTCTTTTTTGGTTGAATTCAACTGTTTTTTATTAACATTTTTTATCTTTTTTGGTTTATATAATATCAATTATTACATTTTTCGTTCAGAATTGATCTTTTTTAGAATAAAATTTAATTTCTTGGTTGAAGTAAGTTAAAACCCATTTGTTAAAAATGAATTTTTTGTCGTTAAAAATTCATAATTTTAATTGAAAATTCATTTTTTTGGTCGAAAAATGAGATATTTGGCGAAAATTCGGTTTTTCTTTGGCTGAAGATTAATTTTTTTTTAAACTGAAAATGTAACTATTCCAGTTGAATATTCCATCAATTTAGTTGCAAATTCATCTCTTTCCTTGCACATTAATTTTTTTGACTCAAATTTAAACTATTTCATTTTTGGTTGAAAAATTCTCTTTTTTAGTTGAAAATTCGCCTTTTTTTGTTAGAACTTAATCTTCTTCGTTGAAAATTGATTGGTTCAAAATTCAATTATTCCAGATAAAGATTCATCATTTGAGTTAAAAATTCCTTTTTACATTCTCATTCTAATGAGAATAAGGTATTAGTTTTATGTAAAATTTGACTTTGTCGGTTTTCATCAAATCTCCACGTTTTGAGACCTCCTGAGTCAGAAAAAACGATTTTCACGAAGGTCTGATTGATCAGATTGGATTGTGCTTTGGCACACTTTTTTAAGGACTACAAAGAAAGAACGAGTTCTTCAACCAGCTATTTTGGATGAAAATTTAAAAAGTGAGCACATTTTGAAAATTTTTGAGAACACTTTTTTTAAAGATTTGAAAATTCTATGTACGGTTATTAGTAGTACTCAAAAAGACAAACAAAATATCCTAATTACTTTTTCTGATAAAAAAAAATTACCGGAGTTATAGCATTTTCAAAATTCCAAAAAACAAACGAAAATGAACATTTGAAGCCAAAAAACGCATGATATGAAAAAATGTCAAGAGTAGAAAACACGGTGTGCCTCGACTGACTTCAACCCAAAAGGGCTTGCATCTGCCGTTTTTTTTCTGAATATACTTCTGGGATGCCCCACGATCATTTTGAGCCCGAAAAGAAAAAAATCGGTTGGGCACTTTTTGAGAAAACTCTTTTTTTGATTTTTTTGAAGAGGTTAATCAACATATTTTAATGCAAATAAGTTAAACGTGGAATTTCATTGGCTTAAACCATTCAGTTTGGCATCAAAAAAAGGGCTACAAGTAGGAGAACTGAAACCATTCAATATTTTTGAAAAATGGTGAAAAAAGTGAGTAAAAATCAGTTTTTTGAGAATTGCCTTATTCCAGTTCGTCCTATGTCCCAAAGACCTTAACAAGAATTAAAGTGCTTGAAATTTTCTGCAAATTGAAAAAAAATCGAATGTTCTATCTCTAAAAGTTTGGGATAAAAGAAGACTTAATTTTGAGTAGATCTAAAAACACATTGCTCTAGCTCTAATAGAACCAAAGAGTAGAAAATCAAAACGTTGCTTTTTGCACACCCTACAATATTTCCATAACAACTTTTTGAAAAATCAAAAATTCAAATTTTGATCGCACAAAAAAATAATCAAAAATTCCATTTTGCTGTCAAACTATGCAAGATACAACAAAATATGAATTGACCAAAATTGTGCACCTAAAAAAGATCTACAAATTTTTCATTATTCACTTTTTGTTATGACGCGTAGTTTTTGTTTTATTCGTAAAAAACAGCATTGAAAATAGAAAAATTAAATTTTTAGACGAATGATACAAGCTACGAAAGAAATGAGAAAAACAAAATTTGTTCATTCAAAAAAGAGATGCGCAGTTTTTGTTTTATTCGTGAAAATTGTAACATTGACAGTAAAAAAAATCAAATTTTTGAAAAAACGATGCAAGGTACGAAAATGCAATGATTCTAGTTTAAGATTCATCATTTTACTTGAAAATTAATCTTTTTGGTTTACAAATTCAACTATTCCATTTAAAGATTCATCATTTTAATTGAAAATTCCCATTATGACTAAAAACAAAGACATTTTGAATTGTGGGAAGGACTTTGAAGGACTAAATTAAAAAGAAGGACAAATCCATCTAAAGAAGGACGTATGGTGGCCCTATTTTCGCCTATTATTTTATAACAACACTTATTATTTTCGGAAATTAAAAATTTAATGTAATCGATAAGCAAAACTTATAAAAACGCATAATTGTACCGAAATCGACCTTAAGTAAAACTATCACATCTTTTTTTAGGGAATAATGGGTAAAAATACATTTTAAAGAACAATATAAATGTTTAAAGTATAAAAAAACTTGAATTTTTTGTGTATTTCGAAATTCAAGATTTGTTTTGGGTCACTCGGTATAAATATTTTTAATTTATTCCTTATGGAGAATATTCTTCTTATATTATAGAAAAAAACATGATATGCATATTATTTCTATAAAAAAATTTTAGGGGCTATTTCAGACTATTAATTCTAATGAAATTACAAATTTTCGTATTCTCTGGGCCGGATAATATCTTCTCAATTTTTTTTGTTTGATAAAATGTAGGGCTCGTTCCTTGATAAATAATAAAAACTTTCTAGAGGTAAAATGATGTCTAAGCCTTGATTTTTTATTTTTTTTAAATTCCGCTTTACCCTAGCGGAACCTTTGAAGCGGCGTATCTACCATCGGTCTCAGGCTAATAGGTCGGATCTACTCAGCTTTAACAGAGAACTGTCAAGAAGGATTCCCATACTTTACCTGTGTCGAAGTGCCTCACAGAGTTGCTTCTTGCACGGCAGAAAAAAATTGGGGCCCTGGAGGTTTAAGTTTAAGAATTGAACCCTTCCAATTACGATTTTCTTTCAAGGGGTCATTAGACATGTTCTCTCAGTTTCCCATCGAATAAAAACTGGTAGATTCTGAAAATGGCCAGTCAATCCAGGATCAGGCTGCACTGTGGCTGATCTAAACAATTACAAAAAAAACTATCGTACTTTTTTCACTGAAAGAAGGAAATTTAAGGGGTAACGTTTTCAAAATTCGAAAACAGACTTTTTTTGGTAACCTAATGTATACATATAATCACTTTTAATTAAAGCTGAAAAAGTAATGAATATGAATAAAATATATCGAAATAAGAATTATTATTTTTAAATGCAGAAATCAGAAAACCTGAAAAATTGACAACTTATTGGAACTTTTTTTCGACCACACGTTCCAAACCGAACTTAGAGACTTTATTGTTCTTGGATGGCTGAGCAGCGCTAGTTCTGGGCCAGACCAGACCTTCCAGACCAGATAGTCTACTTAAAGTTAGACCTGGGCAAGACTGGCACCAGACTGGGGCCAGATCAGATCGTCTAGACTGGACAGTCTAGATAAAGCCAGACTTGACACCAGACTACTATGAAATTTTTCAACACGGGTTGTGCCAGATTCATCTATAATCCGATGTTTTCTGTTTCAGCCTACAATATAATATGTCTAAT
>CAKNYM010053256.1:0-24874 GCA_932195095.1 Andricus curvator | reverse complement strand
GAAAGTTATCGTGTTCACAGACAGACATACAGACAGACAGACAGACACATTCGTAAAAACCTGTTTTTTGGGTTCAGGGGGTCTCAAAACGTGGACATTCGACAAAAACCGGGGGGGTCAAATTTTACACAAATCTAATACCTTCTCTAGATGAGAATGTAAAAATGCCCGTGTAAGATACGTTGGGCGAATACAACTTGTTTTTACTTTAAAAAAATCAAACTTTTGCGTAATTCTCAAGTAGATAAAATAGAATTTTTTCGCATCGAAATAAAACAAGATTCAACAGAACTGATATCGTAACCATTTCCCACGTGGTGGGTAAATCTTAGCACGTAAAGTTAATTTTTGTTGCAGGTAAAGATTACTCTGAAATCGCTGTAAAGATTACACTTTGTTGTTTCTGTGTATTCATCCAAATACATACAAAAAGTACGGATTTTGTTTTGATGAATTTTTTGAAGTTGAATACTTAATTTATCCATTTTCTATACAGCATAATATGTTTCTCTAAGAGGACATGATTCCGATATTTTCAATTTCTGCTTGTAGCATAATTTGACAAAGTATATAATTCACTTTTGATTCGATATAATCGAGCAGTTGTAAGATCGTCTTCTCGATTTGGATGATTAATGCAGATTTAGATTAATTTCCATGTGGAAAAATTTCGTGGCAGTCTTGAATCATGCTAAAGCCAGTACAGTTTTTCCCGAGCCTGTCTGTTCACGCAAAACTAGCATGGCGCTACACTGGCGCTATCCAGTTTTTTACGTGTTCGATTCAAATCTTTCTGCTGTCTAGTCCCAGTCTTGGCGCTATCTAAGAGTTCTTTACGAATTTAAATGTATGAAGACTGTCCATATTTTAGCTAGTTTCCAGACAGAATCACGGTTTGGACTTAAACAAAAATCACAGAAGTAAATTCAAAAAATAATGATTTTGGAATTGAAAAATTTAGGAAATTACAATACATAATTGCATGAATGCTCAAGTAATAATTAAATGTATACTATTACATATTTAATATAATAAACAATAATTATTGAAGGTGATTGAAATATTAATATACGAACTGTATTCTTAACGATTTTTTAACAGAATGTTGAAAACCCTTTTTGTCAATTTAATTATATAGTAGTATTTTATTACTCTCCCTTTTACGGGTTTGAGGGCTCCGTTCCCTTTACATCTTTTACAATTTCTCTTATCCTCTATGCCTTATGCTTATCTTAACCTATAGTCGCTTCGCCTTTTTATTATTTACAAGTTCTTAACTATTATCTTACTAGCTAATAACTATTGAAGGGTCGGGGAACAAAAGGGCCTAACCCCGTTTTTCCAAATTTTTCAGGACGCCAGAAAAACGTTTGTATTTTGCGAGATCACCGAAAAAAATATATTGGACATATGTGATCGATAATCTCCACTCTTGAACGTTGTTCTTTCAAATTTCATGCGAATCCGTCAAATAGTTTTCGATTTATGAGACATCAAAGTTAAGCACGGGCCTAACCCAAGGGGGTACAGGCGAACAAAAGGGCCTAACCCCGAGCAGCAAGCATTCACTCGGCTTAGTGCCGCCTGACTTGCGGTGCAATTCTATGAATAAATACTAGCAAATACAATAATAATTTTTTAATAAATATGTTTTTGTTAAGTTGTGAACAATTAATTATTTATTGTCTAGTATATTTTTCTGAGCATGATCTATTATATTGAGTGATACTTTATTTTCGTTAAATTATTATTGATTTTGCTATCGTTTATTGTTATTACTGTTGAAAATAATAATGAATTTTGTGATTAAGGTTCAGATATTCGGTAAAAAATGAATTTGCACTATTTTTATATTGTTAAAAATAATCGAATTGGACTGTATTTTTGGAATATATATTTTTTAAAGATTATCATACTTATCTCAAGACACATCATGGTAAAAAAAAAACTGAAAAAATTGAATAAAATATGTTGAATTTTACCATCACTTTGTCATTAAGCTGTTTTTCTTATTTAGTGATATAGGTATATAAATCATGTACCCCAACAAAAATCATTCAGACACATTTATTTTTCCAACTACAACAAATTTTTGTAATATTGACGATGCTCGACCGGAATGAATTCAATCATTCGACGGAGATCGTTTTTTTTCTCCATGGAAAGTTCTTTCGGTGTCACTTGCATCAAAAGAATCTTGTCAAAATCCGCGATGGTTTTTCCTTTAAAAGTAACAAAAAATGCACACGATTTTTATACGCTGATAGAAAAATATTTTTTCAAAACAATGACGACAGTGAAAAGAACAGGCACCATCTAAATTTTTTCGAGTGAAAGATTCACTCAATATGGGTGAAAATCCTGCAAATCTAGCTTCAGTGAAAATGTCACTCTAAATGAGTGAAAATCCACTTATTCAAGAGTAATATTTCACTCCTAAACACGAGTGGATTGCCCTTATTTTTAGGCATGAAATATCACTTTAAACAAAGTGGAAGTTTAGTCATTTAGAGCAAAATTTCCAGTCGAGCTCGTTTTGCAGGATTTTCACTCGAATGCTATTTTTTTTTCTTGAAGTACTCCTTTTCAAAAGTATCCAGTAAAATTTTTGACCAAAAATATCAGCATTTGAAGATGTTATCGTGATTTATGTAAAAAATATTGATATTGATTAAGAGATGTCAAAACTATTCTTTATTCATCAGAATTTTTGGGAATTTTCGGAATGATACCCGTTTCAATATTTCTGTATTTCCACGATTTTTCGTAAAGATGCATCATCGTTAAAATTTTCCGATTAAGATTTTTTTTACTGACATCGACAACGGGAGGATTTTTCGAACGTAGGAGTTTTCCCTTTGCCGCCACGTACTCGAAGCCCTGACGTCGCATCTCGCGACGCTCGGCTTGCTTCCGCGGCATACTGCACCAATTTCTCACCTAGATAAAATATCAAAATGACCGTGAGACTTTACTCAACAAACGCCCGTTTGAAATTTTTCGAATTTCTATCACTACAAAAAATTAGAAACAAAAAAACAAACAATGTTTACTTATCTTGCTCTCCTTGTCGATCAACACTTGCAACAGATGATGTGAAATCGATAATATCGACCGCGATTAGTTCCTCCAAAGCCTTTGACACATCCTAATCACGCTAAATGGCACCACATACCTATATAGTGGCAATAAACCTAGACAAACCGAATGAAAAAATCGTTTTTCCATAAGGTGCAATGTGGGGTTAGGCCCTTTTGTTCGCTCGACACCCCTTGGGTTAGGACCTGGACTGACTTTGATGAATTTTTAAAATATGAAAAAATTTTTTTTTTAATTTTTAGTTTACACCCTTGAAACGGCGTTTGTTTGAGGAGTCCAAAAAAGTGTAAAAGTCAATTTCGAAAAATTTGTGGGTTAGGCCCTTTTGTTCCCCGACCCTTCTATTATCTAACAAGTGCGCGAGACCTTCCAGGGCTTCCGTTTCCTCTTACCATTATTCTTCAAGCTTTTCAAAGACACGCAACACTAATTTTCCTTATCCATATTTCAATTTTGGTTTTCACCTTCCCCATGCATTCTCTCTTCCCTTTTCTCTTCTAAGCTCTTCATCCACTTTTCCCCTTGTCCACAACCGCTCAGTATCCACCTAACTTTATCTACAACGCTCTTTCCCCCTTCCTTTTCCCCTGTACATCTCTCCAACACGTGCTCCCAAGATTCCCTTTCATACCCACATACCCTACACATTTTCATTTCTTCACTCATCCAATATTTACACTCATTCATACCTTCTCCCATTCTGAAGCGTATCATTCTGGACCACCTGCTCTCCTTTTTCAATTTCCCTAAATATTCTGGGACCCCTTCCATCTTGATGAATCTATACCATTTATTATATTTTGACTCTATAATCTTTTCGCACCTCTGCTCTTCCTGCTTCTTACTCATTTCCCCCTCTACTACCTGCCACTCCCTCCCCTCGTCACACATTCTCCATTCTCTTCTCACTTTCCATCTCTCCTCCTCCCATCTTGAATGTCCCGTGTTTCCTCTCCTCTCTCTATCTAATATTTCCTGCAGGCATGCTTGTGCAACTTTGCTACCCTTACCACTCTTAAGTTTCTCTTCGAAATTCCATACCCTTTTCCTCTGCCTTATCACCAATTTCTCTCTTCCTGTTTCTTCTCTCAACATATAACCTGGGCAGTTCCAACTCACTCCCATAACCCATCTCAGAAATCTCTCTTGCATGTTTTCTACTTTTTTGTACTCCTTCCATCCCCAAATCTCCACTCCATAACACATCACAGACCATACCAGTGAGTCAAACAGCCATACTCTCATCTTCCAGTCCTTTTTGAATCTTCTTTTTCCAATCCCCCACACTTGACCCATCACCTTACTCGCACTTTCCATCCTTTTTTTCACTTGCAGATCGTTTCCACCTCCCGCTTCGAACCAGAATCCTAAATAACAAAATTCCTCTACCATTTCCACCATTTCCCCATTTATCTTCCATCCATACTTTACTTCATTCTTTCTCTTCCTGAAACATACTATCTTTGTCTTTGTCACATTAATTGTCAGGTCTTTCTCTCTCACGTACTCTTCGAATCGTTTCATTAGCAAGTTCATTCCACTTTCATTCTCTGTCAGAAGCACCACATCGTCCGCGTACGCTAACGAGTATATTCTCTTATTTCCTAGGACAATACCCCCTTTACCTTTCCTTCCCATTTTCTTTTCTAGGTCTGCTAACAAGATGCTGAACAACAACGGGCTTAGCAGGCACCCCTGCCTAAGACCCCTCCCTGTCCAAAATTCCTCTCCTTTCTGTTCCCCTATTCTCACCCTTGTCTTTATCTCCGTAAAGACCTCTTTTATCCTCTCAATCAGATCTTTGTCCACCTCCCTTTCTTTCATTGCCTTCCACAAAACTTTTCTATTCACCGAGTCGAAAGCTGCCTTAAAATCTACAAAAAGTGCGACTAGTTTTCCTTTTTTCAGTCCCAGGTTCCTGTTAACTAAATAATTTAGTACGAAAATGTTATCCACTGTCCCCATCCCCTTTCTGAATCCTGTTTGATTGTGTGGAATACTTTCTTACTCCTCTACCTGTTCTTCTAATCTCTTCCTAAGCACCTCCGCGTAAATCTTATACGTTACTGGCATGAGAGTGATTCCTCTATAATCTTCCACTTTTTGCCCCCCTCCTTTCTTTAATAAAGGAACTACCAAACCTGTTCTCCACTCCTTCGGCCATCCTTCGCCTCTCCATACTCTATTACATACTTCCCAAATCTCTTCTCTAACCCTTCTTCCGCCAAATTTCAACGCTTCATTTTCCATCCCATCCTCTCCTGTCGCCTTATTTCTTTTTAACTTCTCAATTGCTTGATTCACCTCCTCTCTGGTCAACTCATTCCCACCTTCTATTCCTCCCTCCTTGATCTTTCTACCATCCCCCTTCACCTTGCTATCCACCCCTCCTAGCAATTTCTTGAAATATGCCGTCCATTCATCCATACTTATCTCTTCATTGATTCCTTTCCATTCACTTCTTTCTCTATTGATCACCTCCCATTCTCTTCCTTCCTTTATTGCTTTTTCTACCTCCTCCATGTACCTTACCTTCTCCTCCTGTCGTTTGACATCCAGTAATTTCTCGTGTTCCCTTTTTCTTTTATTATACTCCTTTTTTGTCTATCTCTCCTTTTCTCCAATTCTTTAATGATAGCTTTATGCGCTCTTTACTCTCTACACATTCCGCATCCCACCATCCTCTCTTCTCCCTTCTTTCTTCCTCACTTGGCCTAATTTCTTCCACTATCTTCTCTACCCTTCCCCTCATCTTGCACAACATCTCATCCACACCTCCCCCATCTTCAATCAAACCATTCTCTTCTTCCATTCTTTCCGTATATTCTCTCAGCTTATCAACTCCCCATTTACCCATCTTTGCTTTTTTCCGTGTCGCTCCCTCCTTCTTCCTTCCCTCTCTTCTCCAATTCCCGCATTTCAACGTTGCAATGACCGGGAAGTGTTCTGACTCTATTTCGTTCCCTACTTCCATTCTTTTTAACAGCCTCCTTATCCTTTCCTCGGCCAGAATGTAGTCAATCACTGTTTCCCCTTTCCCTGCAAACGTAATCTCGCCTTCCTCATCCCCTTCCGAGTTCCCATTACAAATAAACCACCCTGTTTCTCCCAGGATTTCCAACATAGTCTTACCCTCCTGGTCCACCTGTTTGTGTTTCGATTTCCTCCTGAAAGTCTCACACTCTTCATCCCATATTTCCCCTCCCTGTTCCCCCGTCCACGCATTCAGATCACCTCCTATCAACACTAATTCGTCATCCTTTTTCGCCACCCATTTCCTAATCACACTCCAACCTTGTTCTTCTCCCCTTCTCCTATAAACGCAAACTATCCTCACTTTTCTTTTTCCTATCTTCACCATTCTCGTTATAACTCCATCAGTTTCCTCAAATCCCATTTCTATTCTCTTTTCTCCCACCAATTCCTTCCTCACTCCTGACACCATACCCAATTTCTTTCTTCCCTTCACCTTATCTTTCTTTGCCCCTTGCATCTGCCAAATATATCCCTTGGGTAACTTCCTCTTCACTCTCTTCCACTCCTTCTCATCTACCCAGGTTTCACTCAACATCACTACATCCCATTTCTTCAACTCTTCCCAGAATCCTTCATCTTTATTCATTAGTCCTGATACGTTCCAAAACGCTACTCTCACTTCTTTCTTCCTTCCTTTCTCCCTTTTTTCGTCCTTATATCCCCTCCCTACTTTTGTGGAAACCCCGTCGCTCCGTTTTCTCCTCCTTCTTTCCTTTCACACTCTACTGTTCCCATTACCTCCTCCCTTATATCCTTAGTCTCCACTTTTTGCCCTCGTCGCCATGGGCCTTCCCTACACACTTCACTCAATTTATCTTCCTCATCATCCCATATCCACACATTCCCATTTATCCACATTCTGTCTTTCCCTATCCATACCGTGTTCCCTTTCACTCTTTCACTCCATGCTTTCTGTTTCATCATCCACTTTCTTCTTCTTTTATTCCACGTCAAATCCTCCTCTATCCTTTCTTCCCTTCCCTTTAGAGCTTTCTTCTTTCTCAAGATATCAACTTTTTCTTCCTCATTTCTCACTTTCACTATAAACATGCGCGATTTACCTTCCATCTTCCTTCCGACTCCATTTACCTCTTCCACGTGCACGTTTGCCCCAATTTCACCCATCAACTTTTCCACTTCTTCTCTTCCTGATTCACTATCCACTTTCATTCCTCTAATCACTATATTGCTACTCCGTTTTGTCTTCTCTTCTACTTCCATTTTTCATTCCAACTCTCTCAATCTTGATTTCATTCTCACATTTTCTAGGATAACGTTCTCATTCTTTTCTTTTATACTCTCTCCTTCTCTTACCCCTTCATTCCCTTTCTTTATATCTTCAGTCTTACACTCTAGCTTTCTCACTCTTTCTGCCAATTTCTCCATATCCGATTTTCTCTCTTTCTCACTTATCCTTTGATTTTTCTCAATATCCTCCAACTGCTTCCAAACTTTATCTTTTTCTTGCCGCCACACCAGATCCCATTCTTCCCACTTCTCTCTAACTTTCCTCATTTCTTCCCAAACCTCCTCCCCTCGCTTTTGCATGCCATTCAGACTTCGGTTCGTTTCCTCTCTAAAACCCTTAATTAGATTTTCCAGGCTCTCTAGATCGACTTTCCTTATTGCTTTATTCCTCTCCGTTGGAGACTTCTTTTTTATCTTTTTCCGCAACTTTTCATCTCCCTGCTCATACCCCTCTTCTTCTTCCCTTGATCTTTTACTGTCTTCCGTCTTCTCCCCCTCATCGCTTTTATCCGCAAACCCTCCCCCCTGTCTCCATTTATCAAAAAGTTGTCTCGATCCTAAACTGCTAGCTCTGGATCTATTAAGGAGTTCCCGATTTGACGGCCTACCTCGAGTCTTCCTGTCAGCTAGTTCCCCTTCCTTCTCTCCCCACCTGAAGTACCCTGGCGTAGCATACTCGCCATCATCGCTATCCCCGGCATCACCCTTACCCCTCCCTGTTTTGCCGGTCACAGTGAGATCATCAGTACCGGGGTTGTTTTCAACCTGCTGCTGCCCTCTACCGGGGCCCACTGGACTCCTCGTGACAAACATGCTGGCCTGTTTTATCGATCTGCTGTCCCCTATCTTCTCTCTCACTTTTCCGTCCTCGACAACTAACCTCCAAATTATCACTTTTAACTTTCCTCCTAACCCTTTTAACCCTACAAAACAGCCTCCCCACACTTCCACACAACCCCTTCACTTCACTGACCTCCCTTACCACCTTTCGCCTCAATCACAACTGCAAACTCGTCGCTCAAACCAAAAAAGATAGCACAAAAAACCACGCGTACTTTACCATTCGGTACTGGAAACGGAAGCCATTTAATTATATAGTAAAGTTATAATAAATTTATATTAAATTTATAATAATTATAATATGTATAATGCTTTGTGTTATATTTATAATATTCCAGAAAATCAAATTTTAACATATATATATATATATATATATATATATATATATACCATTAAGCCATTTCCCTTTCGGCGAGCCTCTAGGGGTAAGCGTGACACTACCCGATTCGGGTAGTGTTTCTAGGTGGATAGTTTCTTGTAGTAAATAACTACAAGTGTGGGCTCACCACACCCACCACCGCCAACAGCAACGCAGTAGTATCAGACGGTCACCCATCCAAGTACTAACCGCGCCCAACACTGCTTAACTTCAGTGATCTAACGGGAACTGGTGTTTCCAGCGTGGTATGGCCTTTGCCATTATATATGATTTATTTAATTTATTTTCATTATTTATTGATTGCGTAAATGATAATTAAGCCTAACATATTAATTATTTATGTA
Organism: Andricus curvator; assembly: GCA_932195095.1. NCBI lineage: Eukaryota > Metazoa > Arthropoda > Insecta > Hymenoptera > Cynipidae > Andricus > Andricus curvator. The sequence goes on along the minus strand of CAKNYM010053256.1, from coordinate 15,928 downwards.
ATAATGTAATTAAGCGAGAAAACATCACAGATTACAGGAACATAATGTCTCATTCAGTCTTTTCATTGACAAATAAAACGTTCCATAATGGGCAGTTTTCATTTGTTACACAATGCAGTTGTCAACCGTTAGCAAAATTCTGATACCCTGGATTTTTCTGTGCAATCGTCTCAGGGGACCGTAATCTTGAAAGTCACCAAATTGATCTTTTTTAAATATAAATTTGTAGAGGATGACGAGACGAAACTTGTTTCTATTTTCTGTTTTTCCATCGGATGTGTATTTTTATTAACAATCATGAAAAACTGAGAAAAAAATTTTGTACCTACATTCAATTACTTTTTGAGAAATAAATCATCGTAAGTAGGGAAAATATTATTTCATTGAAAAGTGGCGGCAATTCAACTTCAGAGCTCCATCGATACTTTTTGTCGGCGAAACTGAAAAAACAGGTTACCGATTTGCCTCAATTTTCAATTAAATATTATTAAACAATAGGCGATTTTCAAATTTTTCTTCAGTTTTGAGGCATCACTGGGGCATATTTCGTGCGTAAATCAAAGTTTTTAACAATTCCAAAAATATTTGACCAACTTATACGATAATTTATTTCTTAAAAAGTAGTTGAATTTGGGGAAGTTTTTTTTTCAGTTTTTCATGTTTATTATTAAAAATAATTATCCGTTAAAAAAACAGCAAATAGAAAAAAGTTCCGTCTCGTCATTTTCTACAACCCTATATTTGAAAAAAAATTAAGTTTGTGTCTTTTAAGATTTCCGTCCGACGACACGTTTGGACAATACTTTCACCCAATCTCGAACGCTGGTCGAGTTTCTCGATCCAGACCGTTAATTACTGTCGGGTTTTAATTTTTGTTGCTCAGAAAACACAAACAAAGGATATCGAGCAAAATTTAAAAACATTGGTCAACACTAAAAAAATAATGCGCTAGTTTTCATCTTTGTTTGCCTGCCCGTCCTCGACATGTGTCTGTTCTTTTTGCACTCGCAAACGCTCACGCTCGAGACGGGACGGAAGACGGTTGAGTTTTTCGCGCGTTCACTTCAACCTACGCTGCGCTGGCTCGCTCATTTTTCGCTAAAAAAACGTGAAACTTTCCAAAAAACTTCTTTCGAACCTTATGAAGAACTTCTCCACTGAAAGTTGTTCGAACTCCAAAATTCCCTCGATACTTTTTCCCGCCGAACGTGAAAAAGCATGGTATTAAATAGCTATTAACAAACATCGATATATTGTTAAACAATTCACTTTTTATGCACGAATCGCATTCCGTAGGCATCAGCAGAGAATAATACGCTTAGGGTCCAAATTTCAAGTCATTTCTTTGAAACGAAAAAAAGTTACGGCGAGTTTATTTTAAAAAACGCATTAAATTCCGTTCGTAGAAATTTTCAGTTTAAAATTTATTTTTCACAAAGTTGAAATCGCACAAAAAAATTTTCTACACAAAAATTGTGCTCTTTATTAAGCTCTACATGCTCATATTTTTTTTCGAGTGGTTTTTTTGAAATTTGAGTTTCAGATAATTTTTTGCGTCACTTTATCTCGAATGGAAGGCAAGGAATACAAAGCCGAGCGTCCCGTCGGTTATTGCATCCGGACCCTCAATTACTAATTAGCAACAAACAGTGCGTGGCCTATAGTTACCACGAACTCAGAAATCATTTTCAGGCAACTTTGAGCATTTACAACACGAAGGTAAAATTTTAGTTACTGATGGAACTTTCTCTATGTTCCCAGGGTGACGATAGTTTATACCTATATGAAAAAAAAATGTTGGTACATATTTAATGGCCAAAATCTATAGATTCTAATTTCTTGATTTTGAAACTGGTCAAAAATTCTATTTCCCACCGAAACGATATGAGATATGAAAAAATGTTAGGAATAAAATTGTTCATATCAAAAAGACAAACAAATTTTGCGAATACCATTTTTTTGGTAGGACACATATTTTTTGTTTGATTCGTGAAAAATGTTATTAAAAATAAAAAATTCAATTTTGCGGTCAAACTGTGCAAGATACAGAAAAAAATGAGAAAAAAAAAAATTTTTATCCGAAAAAAGTCTACAAATTTGTTGTCAATCATTTTTTGATAGGACGTGCAGTTTTTGTTTCAATCGTAAAAAATAACATTAAAAATCGAAAAAATAAAATTTTTGGAAAAACAACACGAAATACGAAAAAAATAGACAATAGTTGTTCACCAAAAATATCGACTTTGTTATAAATAATGTTTTGAATAGTTGCGTAGTTTTTGTTTTAATCGCAAAAAAGCATTTTGAAAAACTTAAAATTTTTCGATAAACAATACAAGATACGAAAGAAAAATGAATAGACAAAAGTTGTTCAACAAAAAAAAATCGACAAATTTGTTATCAATTATTTTTTGATAGGACGCATAGTTTTTGTTTTATTCGTAAAAAATAACATTAAAAAAACATTCAAATGTTTGGATAAACGGCACGAGTTACGAAAAAAAAATTAATAGACAAAAATAGTTCACCAAAAATAGGTTGTCTATTAAATCTATTACATTAAACTACATTAAATTACATTAAATCTATTACAAATTATTTTTTGATAGAACGCGCAGTTTTTATTTTGATCGTAAAAAATATCATTAATTTTTTTTTTGTTGAAAAACGACACGGTCTACAGTAAAATATTAATTAACAAAATTAATTGTCTAAATTATATCTGAAAATTTGCTTTGAGCTATTTTTATAGGACGTGCACGTTTCTAAATTATAAAAACAAGATAATGAAAATACGTCTGTTTCAATATCAATATCAATTTCAATAACAAAATCAAAAATACATTTATTGAAATGATAAATTTTTCAGGGCAGCTGCGAATAAAGATTGATGTCAATTAAGGAACAAATATTAAAGTAATAATAAAAAATAAAATTAGTATAATATAATAGAGTTGAACATAATATAGAAAAGTGCGCATTTCAGAAAAATTGTAATCGAGCGCGAAGCTACGAGATACGTTATGAGAATGTGTTCGTTAAAGCCGAAGGAGCTTCAACTGTAAATTCCCAAATGTTTTCCTGAATGTACGAAATCAGAATCAGTTTTTTAGCTATACCGTGTTTCCCTCTCAACATATTTATTTCAGATACTTAAATTTCAAAGAGATTTCATTCCGGCCAAATATGTCGGATTTCAATTTTCTCTTCCGGTATATTTTGCCGGATTAAAATTTTTTCTTCCGGCATATTTGATCATCAATGTGATTTCTTTGTCAGCGGGAGTCTAATTAATTTCAAAGAATTCATAGTGTATTCCAAAGAATTCTAGGTTAACTCCAACAAGTTTAAAAATCCATCTCCGACAAAATGTACGGATTGCCCTCGGATGATTGCGTGTATTCGATGGTCGTGGTCGAATGTCTACCTCCAAAACTTGACTTTCAAGAAAACCGGCTGAACTCAGGAGGAGGATTTCTGCAGTTTTCCTCTTCCCTGGTCAAACTTCCAGGCAAATGCGAGTACTGTTAATAAAGATCCGCGGGTTATCACTGGTTGTGATTAAATTCATACAGTAATTCTAAGCGAACCTTAGTAAATGAAAAATTTTCACAGGTTATTCCCAGTGAAGTGGGGCCGTCTGGCAGTGCTACCGTACTTTAATGGACCAGCCTAACAAGACAATAATAATAATGAAATTGGTTTTAAATTTGTAATCTAATTAAATCCGCGGATGGTGGGGTAAAAAACCAGGCTTCGCTCAAAATGTCTAGCAAGAGCGTCCTGCTCTCATCAGGTCACTTGATTGCATTACAAACATGTTTCTGTGACTGATGATATATACCGGGACACCTTTGCGCTGACTATTACAAAAATCCAACTCCTAACAAAAATGCCTTAAACATATTGGGCTGCAAGCATCTTAAGCCTGAGAGAAACATGAGCTTCCTCATTTTTTATTATTATTATATTTAGTACATATTTATATATTGTATATTATATAAATTCATTATTATTATTAAGTTTCTTTTCATAATGATTTTTTATGTTTCATCTCTATATCTGTATTCCTTCCTTTTCACCCCACGGAAATTTGGAACGGGTGACGAGTTTCACGGAGCTCGCGCTTGAATTCTAAAGAATTCTAAAGAGTTTATGATAAATTCTAAAGAGACAGTACGCTATCTAGGTTACTTCGGTGCATTGGTAATTTTTCTCCTTGAAAAGGGTTAAGGATTTAATCCGGAGAGGAATGCTACAATCCCTTTTTGCCCTCTGCCCTCCTGCATATAATCCTGCGATTCCTGTTGATGAAATGAGGTTAACTGATAAAATTATCACGACTTTTTGTTTGGACTTCCAACCTTATATTTATCATTATAAAGGCTTACATTTTGATTAAAAACAGCAATCATTAAAACAATTATTAATTGTCACCTAGGTTCTAGATGATCTTAAACGTTTAGAAATTAGTTATTTACATTTTTTTACGTTGAAGGAACTAAATTTGTATGTCAAAAAACAAAAAATTAGTGCTTTTGCTAATCAAATTTATTTAAAAAATCATCAATTTTTATTGGATGACTAAATATGATAACTAGGTTTAATTTCCGAGTCATCAATCAAGAGAAGAATCGTTGCCAATCTACAAGAAGCCATTTTCGGAAACTTACTTGTTCATTTTTTATAAGAAATTCAATAAATTTTGAAATACCGTCAACTGGGGCAAATTTTTAATCCGGGTTGATTTGCTACAGCAATTGGATAACATATCGTCAAAGACTGAATAATTTTATTTTCAAATTGATCTACCTCATCGACCTTTGACGATTTACAACAAAATTATTATAGCGAATCTACCGGAAGTAGTGATTCGCTTTGGTTGATGGTATCTAAATTGGTACATACTTGAAATTTTGTTTGCATGGTTGCATCAGTGGTTATCCTTCATTTGAAAAAATGCACTTTTAAATGAGATATGGATTTTGTGCAAAAAATTATATTTGTTCACAGACGTTTTTCGTGCCCACTGTGTGTTGTATAATTGATATTTCAATATTAAAATTCACCCATTTCTATTTTTTTTATTACAGAATTAAGTTCGCAGGCACGTAGCCATTCCAACTCGCCCGAAAGACGCGAACCATCTCCAGGTCCTCCGATTCCTTCATTTTTTTTCAATCTACCTCTCGTGGCAACTTCATATCCATTATACCCTCCGGAAGGATTAAAAAGGTTATTGAGGTTTGTTAATAATCAATACGTGTCTTGCGACGAAAACACAATTATAGTAACAATGGTAGGGTGACCAGACGTCCTCATTTAGGAGGACATGTACTACTTTTCGCTTGCTTTTCCTCCTGGCCTCTTGAACTTTGGAAAACGCATAAAATCTCCTACTTTTTGGTCAAAAGACAAAAATTACCTTTTGCTTCCTCATAGAAGAAGCTTTGTAATGGAAACATTTTCAAAAAATTGTTAATTCATTTAATTAAACCTTCCTCAATTTAAAAATGTCTAATACAATGTTCTAAGCAATTGTCCGGATGTGTGTGTGTGTGTGTGTGGATGTCACACTTTTTTGTGAACACAATAACTTGAAAACGGTTGCAGATAAATTGATGAAATTTGGAGGGCTTATTTTTCCCACTAATATCTTGAAACTGACCGAAGGATTCCTAAAAATATGTATTGCATTTTTCTTAACCACTCAATAATATTTAAAAAATCAGTTTTTTATAGTGAAACTTTTTTCATTAGCATAATTCAAAGTTGATGCAAGAATATAAAAGATTCCTTGGTTCGAGACGAATCGATTGACCTATAATATTAATAAATTTCTTTAAAGAGTAGGGAAGTTATGGTAATTTATATATTTTGAAAATCGGTTTTTTATAGTAAAACTTTTTTCATTAACATAATTCAAAGTTGATGCAATAACAGAAAAGATGTGTTGATTCGAGTCGAATCGATTGATCTATAATATACAATTAATATAAAAAAATATTTTATTTCATTAATATAAAAAATATATAACATTTTATTGAAGAGTAAGTAAGCTATGGTAATGCATAATATTTGAAAATAAGGTTTTTTATAGTAAAACTTTTTTCTTCAACATAATTCAAAGTTGATGCAAGAATATAAAAGATTTCTTGGTTCGAAACAAATCGATTAACCTACAATATTAATACATTTTATTGAAGAGTAGGGAAGTAATGGTAATTTATATATTTTTAAAATCGATTTTTATAGTAAAAATTTTCTCATTGTCATAATTTAAAGTTGATGAAAGAATCCTGTCATTCCTGAATCCCTGCACATCCTCTCATTTCATAGTATGATAAATTAATATGGAGCGTTACTGGACATTTTTTAAACAATATTATGGAAAAATAGTGGTAATTATTAACTGTGATTTACGAAGAGTTTAGTATAAACTCTTCGTAAGTATAAAATTAACCATTTTAGCCCGTCTTATGAATAGTTTGAATAACTATTTTCGAGTTTTATCCCGACAAAACACTTGTGGAGCAGACTTTGAAGTGATTTTTAAAATGCTCAACTCTAAAATATTGAACTCTATTCTTAATTTTGATCGCCAATTGTCAATTTTAGTTTCGTTTTATAATTTTTTTAAATGAAAGCTTATTTCCTGAACATTGAACATTGAACTATTCGCAACAGGCCATATATAGTGAGAAAAAATGCTCTTGAATCAAAAGTACCCACTTTCGCGCTCGGTCAAAAACAGATCTTATTGATTCAAATGGATATACTACCGAATTCACAGCGTCACTATCGAATTCACAGAATCACTGTCAAGCCGAAATAAAACATTATTGTTTCATTGAATATTTATTTGAATCAATAGTATCTGTTTTTGACCGAGCACGAAAGTGAGTACTTTTGATTTAACAGCATTTTTTTCTCAGTATAGAGCTTGGGGAAAAACACTTCTGAACGGCCGGTTTATTCTTTATTTTTATATATTGAAATGTTTAGAAATATAATTTCCTTCAATCATCTTCCAAAATTCTGCAAATAATAATTTTTTAAGTTCCTTTTTTCATGGTTTCCAATTATATTTCAAATTTGAAGTATGAAGGAGATTTTTTAGAATGAAAGATTGTGTTTTTTTTTTCAAAAAGCATGATAAAGTTTTGAAAAATTAAGTTTTTCCGTGAAATAGGGCATTAAAAAAATTGAAAATTATGTTTAAAAACATTTTAATAAATAAAAAAAATAAAAATTAGAATTACAGGCATCGAGAATTGAGCATGCAAACTTCCTGCTATTAAGTCGAAGCGCTACTGCCTGATCTACCAAACGTTAAGAATTGCTATTTGACAAACTCTAGAATGCCTGGTGGCTTGGGCAAATTAATACTCAGGTGATGAGTGTTCAGTAAAAAAATTATGAAACCAAAAGCAAATAAAATAAAACCGAAAATAAATATGTTGGCAAAAAAATTATTTCTACTCCAAGAATGAGGCTCTACAGCTACGAGATATAAAGAGCCATCGAAACCAAAGAGCATACAGGAAAAAACGTAAATTGTCTACCAGGATAGGGACGAGTGGAGAAAAATTGTTTATAAGAAATGTGTGACGAAGAGTATCAGCGGGTGATAGATGGTTAAAACGGTAGATTCTGGATACCCATGAACCCTCGTGGAGAGCTTTAATTAGCGGATGTGGCTGGGATGAAAAGTATGGATCTTCTATTGGGCTTATTAGACCGTTTGAGTGATTATTATCAAACGGGAGGGCAGGGGAATAACTGCCCATAGAAATGCGGTAAAACCTATTATACTATACCCTAGAATTTAACTATCTCCCATAAGTTCGGTCTTTATCATAAAGGCACACACTGAATTGCAGGAGATGTCATGAAAGTCTTCTGGTTCGAGAAAATAATCCCCCAGGTATTCGTTTCTGAGGCATGCCAGTGCATCGCATCCACAAAGTATGTGATGAGCTGTCTCCTCATGAAAATCACACTTTCAACAACTAGGGTTGTCACCAATCCTCATGTTGGTCAAGTGTTTTCTCAGTCGGCTGTGTCCAGTAAGCATTTTTACTACGACATTAATCTGCCTACGTTCCATGTTCAAGAGTTCATTAGTCCTCTTAGTACATGTACCAGATATGAAATTCTTAAAATGCACAATCCCCCCCCCCCCTTCCAATATCTCGCATGCTTCTCCGAGAGCCATTTACTAATGGATCCTTTCGCCGATGCGCACGAGATAACGCAGTAGGGTTCCGGGCCAGTCAGGGGCTGTGAAGCTCCCGTTTTAGCCAGAGCCTCTGCTTTCTCATTACCTTCAATATCTTCATGGCCAGGAACCCAGTTTAGACTGATCCAGTTTTTACCCGAAACCTTGAAAAGATCTTGAAAGCAACTCCAGACTAGTCTGGAAGTAAACTCTACATATGTGGGGAATGTGCCCAGTGCTGTTGTTATCTCAGTCCTGGGCTTCTCCCCATAGATTCCAGTCCCTGTTTCCAAAGAATCTTTAGATCCGTCTGTGTACCAAACGAGAACTCATGGTTTGAATAATTCTTCCTTCATCCCTTCATCATGCAATTCTTCCCTTTTAGGGAAGATGGCCTTGAAGGGCTTCATGAAGGATTATTTCCTCAACATAACATCAGTTTGCATAGCGAGAATATTATCCTCGCCCCCTACTACGAGTCTATATACTTCTGCTATCGCAAACTTTCTTACGAAAAGGTGCAATGGCGGGATGTCCAGAATGATCTCAAGAGCTGTTGTTGGTGTTGTTTTTATAGCACCAGTGATTGCCAGTTGATTTATAGTACTGATTAGTTCAGTTCTTGGCAACCAGATCGTTGATGCATATGCTATCATGGGTCTGATTATTATTGTATATAACCGGTAAGTAATCCTCGGTTTTAAGCCTAGGTTTTCCCAGTTGCGCATCTACACGCCCAAGAAAACATCTATAGCCTTCTTTACAATTGCATCAACATGGAGTTTCCAGGTTAATTTAGGGTCGAATATTACTCCTAAATACTTTGCTTATTTTGAAAATTCTACTTCCCTAACGTGGAACTTAAGATTTCTAAGGCAAGGAAGTTTCATTCTTCAGGTAAAATGCATGAGTTCCGTCTATTCCGGGTTAATGGACAGACAATGGTCCTTGCACCATTACTCTACTATGTTGAGCGCTGACTGCATGAAATCAGGTTATCAATGACAAGCGCCCACTCGGTGGATGAAAGAACTCCTCCCTGTGGGCATCCCCTTGAAACTTTGGCCTTCACTTCATTACCATGTAGTGAAGTATTTACCGTTCTGCTTATCAAAATAGAGTGCATCCATCTGTTTACAACGCCACTAACTCCGTGTGTTTTATCAGAACCGTATATGGATTTATTGGAGTGTTACTAAATGCCCCTCTATGTCTAGAAACGCTGAAATTGCCATTTCACCTTTCCGCATTGTATTGTTAATGCGGGAGATAAACGCATACAGAGCGCCTACAGTAGATCTGCCTTTTTGAGAGGCAAATTTATTCGTATGAAAGGTTTTTCCGTTAGGATATCCTCTTTTATGTAAAGGTTCACTAATTTTTCTAGTGTTTTCAGCATGAACAATGTCAAGCTGATCAGTTTAAAGGATTTTGCCTTATAGTACATATCCTTACCTGGTTTTAGAATGAAGATTGCCTTAACGTTCCTCCATGCTACCGGGGTTTATCCCAATGCTAAACATGCTCGAAAGGTGCCACACAATAAACCCACCAAGGACTGAAATACTTCTTGAATTAATTCAGGGAATATTTTATCATCTCCTGCAGCTTTAAATAGTTTGAATTGTTCAACTACGTATCTAATTTTGAACGAGTAACCATACGACTAGCTACATTCCAATTTTCCATTCTGGCTCTAAAAGTTGGTCCTCTTGAGGGGTATGACTCATGGGCCACCCCCTCATTCGTGTAATCCAACTCAGGGCCCGAAAAGTGTACCCTCATTAATTGCTCTAGGATTTCTTTAGTCGTCTCAGCCATTTCGTCCAAAGGCAATAATAATGCCTTCAGTTGACATGATGAGTCACCCCTTACGGTTCGCTGGAGTCTAGCAGTGTAAGGTATATTCTCGATTCCCTGATAATACCCCCTCCATGAGTCCTTTACGACCTTTTTTATCTCATTATTATATCTTGTTAAGGTTGCTCTGTACAAGTTAAAATTCCCATCCTTTTTAGCCCTGTTAAAATGGCGTCGAGTATCATTTTCTAGGTCCTCAAGTCTAGGATTGCACCAGGGTGCATCGCTGTCTTTTTTTTAATACAAAGAGGAGAATTGTCTTTGTACGCTTTATTCATACCTTTTTGTAGAATTTCGACAGCACATTCTATTTGTTAGATATACTTGATTCTTCCTGGTATAACGCCTAGGAAACAGCTGAGATCCTTCCTATAAGTATCCTATTTATTTGCTTTAGGGTTCCTATAACTTTGAACTCCAGGTCTACCGACTATCAAGGAGAAACATATCTGTATCTGTCTATGACCCGATAGGGACGTATCCGACAATACATTCCCTTGAACACCTTGCTAATAATTATCGAACATAAGGTCAAATCAATTACCTCGTGACATCTAGATGGCATGAAAGTAGGTGTATTACCATGATTCAATAAAGATAAATCAGTAGTTAAGAAATAATCTAATAAAGACTTACCCCTATGGTTCGTGTCCTTACTACTTCAAGTCGAATGATGTGCGTTAGCATCACATCCGACGAGCAATGGCCATCCTTTAACGCACCAGTAGTCCACCAGATTTCTCCATTCCTCAGATGGTGTCGGGTTAGGGTGGGTCTTATGTACTCTTGGAAGAAATTATTTTGCGATTTTTTTTGTGCTACCCCCAGTTTTGTTCCATATAATGTAAGAATAATTTGTGTGAAATTTGAACTGAATCAGACTAAGGCGTGCCCTCGGACCTTCGAAATTAACATGCGGGGTTTTAAGCGGGCCAAACTGTTTTGCATATAATAATTATTTTGCAAGATAAACAAATAAAATTGCTTTTTTTGTTAAGTTTATGTTTTTTTTTCAATTTTGAAGGGCCCATGGGTACCCTTTCCCTTAGTCCGATTAGGTTTAAACCTTACACGAATTATTCATACATAAAATGGTACCAAACTAGAGGGTAGCGTAAAGAAAATTCAAACTTTGAAAATAAGAGCTGCAAGTGAATAATTATTAATTGTTTAAATAATTCCTAAATATCTTAAGCAACAAAATTCTACTCTTAACATTCACTAATTGTGCCATTGATTGCAAAAAATAATACATTTTCAAGGTTTACAGGGAAAAAATTGTTTAAACAAATGCGAGTTGTTGTAACAAATGAAAATTGTTAAAAAAATGCTAAGTGATCTTACAGGAAAAAAATATTTTATCAACATCCGTTAATTGTGTCATTAATTCCATATATAATAACTTTCCACGCTTTATAGGGGAAAAAATTATTTAAGCAAATTAAAATTGTTTAAATATTTACCAAATATCCTTAAAGAATATATTACTCTCAAAATTCGTTAATTGTGCCATTAATTCCAGAAAATAATAACTTTTTACGATTTTAGGGATGAGCAATTGTTCAGACAAATGTAAATTGTTTAAATAATTAACAAATATGTTTAACTGAAAATATTACACTTGCCATTCATAAAATGTAAAAAAAATCCAAAAAATATCGTCTTTAGTATGAATTTGGTCGAAAACTACTATAAGAGGTGACAATACTTTAATTGACAAAAAGTTTATAACAAGGAATTTTTTTCCCCCATTTTTTTTAAAATCGACCTTTTTCCATTTAAAACCCCAGGGTAATTTCAAAGGCCCGGGGGCACGCTTTGATCGAATTAAGTCCAAATTTTATACAAATTATTTCTACATAAAATGGAACCAAACTGGGGTTTAGCGTGAAGAAAATTCAATCTTTGAAAATAAGAGCAGCCCCACTGGTGCCCTAGGTGTTTCTACGGAACTATTATAAATGGCTGATCCGCTCTTGTTACTTAAGTCTCTAACTTTCGCCCTGTAAGTCCAAGGTTCTTGTATTAAGGCAAAAATCGTCTGTGCATCTGTCGAACGTCTGCTCAGGATAGCAGACGCACCTTTAGCGTGGTGAAGGTCTATCTCTATAAAATTCAGACTGGAAAGGGGACATCTAGTGTCCATTTTAACTTCCAGTTATCTCCTCCACACCATCCGTGAACAGATCCGGAACTCTGTCTTCTGGTGTAACTTTGTTTTTTCAGAGGATCTTCATATTGATCCTCTATAACCCATAATGAGGCCTGCAGTCGATCTCTTTGAGACTTTCGACCACTCCTGGCTCTGCAGTTGTTAAAAGTTGGGTAGCTTGACTACCCATCTTGACATTGATAACCTACCATCCTCTCGTTTTCCTGGTAAGATTTTTGATTGATATCCTCTCAAGTACAGCTATTAGTTCCACGGATACACCAGGAATCCAAGCCAGCAGCTTGACTGGCCTTGGGAGGAATTTTCGGTGGATCACCTTGATCTTAACTCCCGCCCAAGGTTGTAATCCGCCAACAGCTTCAGTGAGCTAAGTTCAAACAGATGACAGTAAAATCATAATTTATTAAGCGGCCATCTTCAAATCTTGAGATGACTTCTCCAGGTTGCACCCCATCGATTTTCTTCTCTAATGCTGCTTTAATATCCTTGAACTGGTCGTCATCGAGTTTGGTTATTGGGAACCCCTCAGCGACTATGGCCACTTTCGGGTGACTTTGAAGAGCCTGGCTATAAGAGTACTGGACCTCTCAGAAGCATCTTCTTCTGCTCCCTGATTTCATTCGGTGTGCTGCTATTAGAATAAGGCCTCTTTGGCGTCCCCATTTGGCTAATTCTTGCGTTCGATTGATTTAACAATTGGCGTCTCAACCTCTTCCTGGCATCTCTCGACAATTTAGCCCGTTGTGGTTTTAACGTTTGGTTCGAACCCCTGGCATTCGCATCGCACGTAGGTCTACGTAAGTGTCTACCTTTCGCTACGCCAGGGTTACTCCCAGATGATTCCCCACTTAGAGATTCCGAAGTATGCTCTAAGGTTCCTTCGATAATTTCCATCTTCACAGAAGAAGATGCTTTTTCAGAAGGGTCGTTGCCAACTCCCCTTGGGTGCTTTGTTTTTGATTTTTGGAAGAACTCATTTTGTTCCCACGAGTAGCTAGGAAAATATTTGGTCAATTTCTAGAGAGCCCCGCTTGTAAGATAGGGGAATTTTGCTCTGAGAGGTCGCCCGGTATCCCAGAGACACCGTATATGTCACCACACCCTGGTAAAATTCAGCCCTCGGCACGCTAGTTCACGTCTTGGCTTAGGAAGCTGGTTTGGGAATCGAGAGCCACCCGATTTTCGCTGCTTAGTCGACTTCACGCTGATACTTCCACCCTACTAAACATAAACTCTTACCCGTCAAGGTCGTCCTTGCTGCGGTTTCCGGTTCGCCGCTACCCGTGGGAGTTCTTAGGGCTCATCACTGCGGCCAGATCCGAACTCGCTTTCTCCTTGAACAGGGAAAATTAATTTTCCACCGTGGGGAGTAGTCGGCTTCACGTGAACTGTCGCGTACGATGGCTTTGAAAACTCTCCACTTGCAATTTAGATGCTGCGTAGTTCCAACTAGAGGAAGCAAGAGCAAGCAATAAGCCTGAAATGGAGCTGACTGACATTACAGATTCAGATGTTTCAACGGTTTTAAAAAAGGTCAAGTAACTGGAAAGCTCCAGGTCCGGATATGGTGCACAATTTCTGGCACAAGTACCTGACGAGTGTGCACCCTGCGTTGGTAAGGTGTTTTCGGAAGATCATTGAACACCCAAATCTGATGCCAGGCTTTATGCTCCAAGTTACTACGTATAAGTTGCCTCAAAACCAGACGCTAAAAATCCATCTGAATTTCGACTGATAGACTATCTTTTAACAAGTTATAAATGACGTACAGCTATCATTGCAGATAAGGTATATTCTATCTGTGACGGGAATGACATTCTTACAGAAGAACAAAAAGGATGTTATGAAAACTCGCAAGCAGTAAAGATCTAGTGACCATAAACGCTTTCGCCATGACGCAAGCTCGTAAACATCAAAGAAACTTGCACATTGCACACATTGACTGAAAGCAAGCGTTTTCTTCCATACCTTATGACGTCGTGCGATGATGTTTTGGGGTACAAGAATCAAGTATTTTGATCATGGAAAACCGAGGATAACTGCATCAATACGCATTACGTTGGGTATCTTACAAGGAGACTCTATTACTGCATTATTGTTCTGGTTAGCGTTGAACCCATTGAGCAAAATACTAAATGGCATGTGTCATGGGTTAAAAATACATGATAACGAGGATGGTAATCAACTGACCAAAAACAAAAAAGAAAAAAAACCAGAAACTGAAGCAAGTGATCCATGTCACAAAGCAGAATTACAATGCTATCCACATGGAGTTCGGATTATATAAATCCAGAACAATGCATTTTTAATCAGAACAGAAATAGGGACCGCAGAGTTAGAGAACGAGGACGAGAACGAGAATGATATCGAGGCAATGGCTGATGGGGATTCCTATAAATATCTAGGTATTCTGGAGTCTAAGTGTATTCAGCATGCGATAGTTAAAAAAAAAACTAATTATCTCTTTTGGGCTCAATAAATGATGGAACACCGAATGAAAGGATAAGGGGAAATCATCTGCGATGAAATGACTAACTATCTTATGGACCACAGTAATTTGGCGGTTGAAAGGATATTTCTACCACCACACGGAGGGGTACAGGTGTTATAGATGTCAAGCAACTGTGTGAGTCACATATTATACAGATGCGAGACTATTTTAACAGCAAATGCCGTACTTTACAACACCATCGGTGAAGCGTATCTCAATTACATATATATATATATACCATTAAACCATTTCCCTTTCAGGGTAGGCGTGACACTACCCGATTCGGGTAGTGTTTCTAGGTTTTTCTTGTAGTTATAAATAACTACAAGTGTGGGCTCACCACACCCACGATGTGCCAACAGCACTCATGTCAGTATTCTTGAATGGTCACCCATCCAAGTACTAACCGCGTCCAACGCTGCTTAACTTCAGTGATCTGACGAGAACTGGGTTTTTCAGCGTGGTATGGCCGTTGGCCATTTTTTTTAATTCTATATATATAATTTTTTAATTCAGAATTCATATTGCAATGCAATAGAATTATTATTTTTTATTTCTTTTTTTTGATCTTATTTTCATTCTGCTTTATCCCCAAATATTGAAATTACATACCCTTGAATTTGTCCTCAGAGGTGGCCTTGAGTATTGCAGCAAAAACCATGGAGGAATTAAAAATGCAATGGAAACAAAAATCTATGCACGACGAGCACCCAAAAAAGTTAGAACAACATGAAGTGAGCAGAGAGGCATCCAATATTTGGCAAAAGAAGTTCGTCCTGCTGCTAAAAACAGAGAGACAAGGAGGAGGGAAGTAGACAGAGTACACACAAAAGACTCTTGAAAGAATGAATGCCTTTATATAGGCATTACAAAAAAGGGGGGAGACTCTACATCATCGACATTGCTTAACCATCTATCGGGAATTTGCAAGACTTCTTTGTATCCATAATATAAGTTAGTATAGTTAGTTAGTTAGTATAGCATAAGTATAGCGAGCTAAGGTATGAGATAAAGACTAAAACCCAAAAAGACCTGAATAGAACAAAATAATAAATAATATTCACCGTGATACCAGTTTTTCACACCAGAATACTATTTCTACGAAATGATATTCCCGTGGGAACAGGAATCTTATTTCTTTTCTTCGGAATTGCCGTCTCGACGATGTTTGGCAATTCAAACG
>CAKNYM010053254.1:320091-376425 GCA_932195095.1 Andricus curvator | reverse complement strand
ATATCCTTTACTATGCTGGTTTTGTTTACTTTTGTTTCCAAATTTTCTCACAGCCATCGCATTCTGTATTGGATTTCGACTTGTTTCTTTTCGCACATCGAATTCTTCCGAAATTTTGATTCGAAGCGTTTCAAGGGATGACAATTCGTCACGTGACGACATCGCGCACCGAAAATTCTCGAAGTTTTCCGGCAAGCTGCGTAGAAGTAAAACAGCCAACAAATCCTTATTGATTTCAACTTCCAATTCTGACAACTTATCTACCGTATCGAAAAAATCCCTAGAATGTTCTTGTGCGTCGTCACCATCTCGCATTTTCAAGGACATCAAGTGATTTAAGAGCGCAACTTTCCGCGCTGGACCTTTCGATTGAGAGATGTTCTCCAACTTGGTCCAAATTTCTCGCGCGGATGCACAACTTTTTATTTGCTTAATTTCAGTTGAACTGATTGCAAGCACAATGTCCGATTGCGCTTTCAGATCAGTTTCTTCCCATCTATTTGCCTCTTGTTGAGATGCTGCATTGCCTTCCACTACCTCGGGTTTAACAATTCTGCCACTTACATAACCCCACGCGTCGTTCTTGATGATAATTGCACGCATTTGAAGTTTCCAAGTGTCGTAATTGTCCTGATTGAGCACTTCAAATCTTACACCGGTCGCGTTCATCCTGACGATACACTTGCGAACCCTTTGCAAACCGAAGCCAACCTCAAAAAATAAAATCACTCGAGTCTTGATCTCAACAAAAGTTTCTATTTCACTATTTTTCCAATGCGTTCTGGACCCGTAACCTGTTAGCAAAGCTTAGATAACACGCACATATGAAATAGACGCAGTTTACAGGAAGAACAAAGTAATTTATTAAGCTAATATACAAAAAGATGTTTGCCGTAACACGATCTACAAACAACTGACTGTAAGGGTGAAACATCAATATAGGACAGGGTTGCCCTAGCACCCTCAACAGATGAACGTTAGAGATTGGACCAAACACTTATAATAAATAAGTCCAACACAAGAAATTAATTCTAAACCAAAATTATAATAAGAGACTTTTCAAGTAAAAATAATTCACATTCAACCAAAAAAGACGACTTATTTTAAACGAAAAATATGATAGTAGACTTTTCAATGAAAAATATTTCGCTTGCAACCAAAAAAGACAAATGTTCATCAAAACAGTTGAACTTTCGACCAAAAAAGATGACTTTTTAAGAAAATAGATGAATTTTCAACATAATAATTGAATTTTCAACCAAACAGCATAATTTGTACCCAAAGAGATGAGTTCTAGACCAAAAATAAAATAGGAGACCCTTCAATGAAAAAGAATTCTCATTCAAACAAAAAAGACGACTTTTCTACTAAAAGATGTATTTTTATTCCAAAAGGACAAATTTTCTGTCCAAAAAGACGAATGTTCAACGAAGCAGTTGAATTTTCGACCAAAATAAATGAATTTTCAACCAAAAATATATAAGTAGACTTTACAATGAAAATGAATTCATATTCAACGAAAAAGACGACTTTTCTACCAAAAAATAAATTTTCAATCCAAAACGACCAATTTTTTCTCCAAAAAGACGAATATTCAACAAAACAATTGAATTTTCCACCAAAAGATATTATTTCCGAACAAGAAATACAATCAAGACTTTTAAATTAAAAATAATTAACTTTCAACCAAAAATAGCGAAAAACGAGAAAATGGGAAATTTTCATGAAAATAGGAGGAAAAAGAGGAATTCTTTAAAAAAGAGGTGAAGAGGGGAATAGGGCAAAGAGTGTGAAGTTTGCGATTTATTAAACCGCAGTGCAAACTCTGCGCAAGGAGGCAACTAATATTATTTCAGAATATAAACTATTTTTGTCGATCGCAGTTTAAGAGATATTTGCATTTTTATGAACCTGAATGTAAAAAATAAATTTTCGATTTCAATCTGTACTCTATTTAATAACACTATACTTTTATGTCCCCGAAATGATCGAAAGTGGGTAAATTTTTTTCAAGACAAAATATATAACAAGTGAACTTATGGCACTCTCCAACTTCAAATCAGTTTTTCTCGAAAAGCGGTTTTTCAATTTATTTGTGAAGCATTTAAAGTATCCCTAAATTATAACTTTATTATGCCAATTGCTAGTAATTAATTATATAAATTTAGGTTACCTATGTAATAACTATGTTAAATATCTAAAGAGGAAATTTTCATTCTCAAATATAAAATGAAGTTTAGTATTAATTTTTAGTATTTAAATGATCCATTAACACAAGCTGCAATTTCTTATATATAGTATAAAAGGAACATAAATTTTTTAACGAAACATTAACTTAAAAATCTTAAATATAAAATGATTTTCGATATTTTAACGGAGATGGTTGGTGATATTGAGCACAATTTCAAACCCAATTTTTTCAAATAGTGAGACAATATTTATTGCAAAAGTAAAAAAAAATCTAAAAAATTCCCGGCTATTTCCCGGAGCGAAAAATTCCCGGTTTTCCCGGTCAGTGGCCACCTTGATTATCCCTTATGTGCTTACCCGGGTGTCCACCACGGTACATGTTTGCATTCAAGTGGAGTAAAAATTCAATTTTCGCTTGTGGTCTTAAAATCGTCGTTATTTAATTCAACTCTAAGCAAATAGTGCATTTCGAATTTATTTAGGAATTTTTGTTGCAAAAATAATCGACTTCAAAGTATACCTACGTCGCGGACATACCCAGAGTACCCCGGTAACCCACCATATAAAAATTTAACTTCGAGTGCATTATTAATTTCTTATCAAGTTACATATTTGATTCATGCACGAGAAATGTGTTGAGTAATAATATAATTAATAATAATTTAATTAATTAATTAATTATTTATTACATTCTGCAGCATGACTGTTCCGTTGGCGAGGTCCAATAGGGACAGCAGGTGAATTGTTTTGGTGTTTTGTGTGTATTAAAGTGTTTTTTGCCTTTGACACCCACTTTTGATATTTATTCATTGGCATCAACGACAAGGAAACGATTTCAATTGCATAATTATTAAGAAAATTGAAAAAGGGGAGGTGGGCACCCGGGTACCCCAGGTGTATAACAACGTGGATAAAGTTGGGTCTGCACACACGGGTTAAGTATTATGGTTTCAAAATGAAAAGACGCAAATTCGCACGGAAAATACTTCTTTATATTTAATGTTTGATAAATTTACACTGCCTTATATACATATGCAATTAGTCGCCATTTCAAATATCTACACGCGTACGTAGACTTTCACATAAATAGGGCGCATTTTCTAGACGCCATTTTCTTTAAATCATTCTTTCTTAATACGTTGACCTGAGCCTAGAGCTAAGTAAACTTAATCGGAATGCGATAGGAGACTTTTATCTTACAATTAAACGTAATGCTAACGTTTTTCTCTGGAGTAAAAGTAATTTAGTCGAAGAGGTAAAGAGTAATTTTGAATTTAACAAGTGAAGATAGCTACGACAATTAGCTAAATATATTCTGCTGTGACGCGTCGTTTTCGAACGCCGTCCAGGCATTATTTAGTTCCATAAAAATAAGCTTTGCTATATTCTCGTTCTCGGTTCCAGATTGCTGCGGAAAAAATATAATTTTGTTAGTTTTCCATACACGAATCTTAGCAAATTTTTTATTTTAAAGTTCAGCAAAAACTGCGTCAGAAAATCAAAATCTAGTCAAGCCAACATTCCTTATTGGAGAATGATTCTATATTCTGAAAATTTTGAACGTGATTTTCAAATTTCCAATTTAGTTTGATAATTAATTTTTCGTTTGGCAAACGGCTTTATAATATTTAAGAACATCTAACTTTGGAAAATTCAATTCAACAGTCTTTAAATGAGATTTGAATTCAAACATTTGCAAACTTCAAAACGTATCAACTTATCACATAATGTCCCAAATTGTCTCTTATTTTTGACTTTTTTCAGAGGTTGTCTGCAAGGCCATTTTAGATCTAAAAATCAATTTCTTAGTTTTCAATTTGTATAGAGTTCAAATTTAATTACATTTTTGTTTACATATTCTCAGCCAAGGAACATGTATATTAATCTATGAACAAATTTATGGGGAAATTCAAGCCATTGCCAGTAATGAAATTACAAATTTTCACGTTCCAACGAAACTCTAAAAAAAATGTTGAAATAAAGGAAAAATTATGACATTCTTTTCAAAAATTAAAAAAATGTTAATTTCTAATAGCCTAGGGTGGTCCAAATTTATACCTATTGAAATTTAATTTTTTGTGATCGACCCCCCCCCCCCCGTTTGTTTGTTTTCCTGAAAAATAAATTTCCTCTTTTTTCAAGTCGCTCAGTTTTTGAACAAATGGAAAAAAAAGAAGTGTAAATTAAAGTTCAGTCTTTTCTTAAGGAATGCTCACCTAATAGCTTTTAATTTTGACCCCCCCCCCCCCCTAAACCCTTGCAAAGTGCCCAGAAAATTCCCCGAAATATGCAAAATAGCAGTTTTATGTGAAAATCATGCTGAAGACGATATTTAAAAAAAATTTCAACATAAATTACGTTTATTCGATAAGATACAAGTTTCACAGTCTTTTTTACTATTTTTCAATTGTTTAATTGATTATTTGTTTAAACCACTTTTTTCTATTAAATCGCGAAGTTACTATTTTTCGGGATAACTGATATAGTTGCTGAATGTCAAAAATAACACCTTCTGTTTAACATATTTTGAAATTATTTAAACAATGTCTATTTGTATATTTTTCTTCCACTGAATCGTGAAAAGTTAGTGTTTTTTAAATCAATGGCACAATTAACGAATCACTTTCTCACACTATGTCGGTTATTATTTAATATTTACTTATCTAAACGAAATCGATCTAAAAAAAAACTATCCATAACTTAAATGAAAAAATAAAAATTATTGTTTAAATAATTAGGCTATAAGCTATGCGATAATAATAAGCGACATAGTGTAAGAGATTCGGAAAAACTAGAATTTTCTCCACCTTTCCTATGAAAAGGCGCAAGTATTAATTGTTTAAGTAAATTAAAATTTTTTAAAAAATTGCCAAACATCCTTACAAAATATATTACTCGGAACATTCGTTAATTGTGTCATTAATTACAGAAAATAATAACTTTTCACGATATACATAGGGAAAATGATTTAAACAAATGAAAATTGTTTAAATAATTGCCAAATATGTTAAAAAAGAAATATTACACTCCAAATTTATAAGCTGTGATATTTATCGTGAAAAATAAAAACTTTCTATAAGTTACATTGATTAGACAATTGAAAACTAGTTAAAAATACTTGGAAACTAGTGACTTATCGAATAAAAATGATTCACGTTGAAAAAATTCAAAAAAATACCATCTTTAGCATGAATTTCACATCAAACGGCTATTTTGCATTTTTTGGCATTTTATTCTTTGAATATTCCTTAATTAGTGACAAAACTTTTTTTTACACAAAGTTAATACAAAGTACTTATTTTTCCCATTTTTTCGAAAACTGAGCTTTTCCCATTTAAAATGACATGTTAATTTCAAAAGCCCGGAAACATGGTTCAATATCGATTTGAAAAAAAATAAGGAATTTCTTTTTCCGGAAAAACGAAAAAATTGAGGGGGATTTATCACCAAAAATCCCTAAGGCACCGTGCTGAATTGCTTGAAAAAATTCAATATAAAAAATCAAGCAACCGTAAACATCGATTTAAAAAAAATGAAAGCTTCCACGTTAAAAAATTCAGTGGAAAAATCTATGAAATGCTTCAGTCAACACAATGAGGCTGAACCAAGTTAAAATGAATATTTCAAGTAAATGTGATTTTTTTATTGTTTATGGTAATCTGGCACCCCACGAAAAATTTCAGATGAAAACGAAACTAATCGGTAGTGCGCTTTTTGAAAAAAGTCGATTTTTGTATTAATTACTAAGAAATTAAGAAATTCTCATAAGATTATATCGCAAATATTGGTTAACATTTTTTTTTTAATGTGGTTGCATGTTATCCCACGAATATTGGAGAATAAAAAATCGGAGGTGTGTTTTTTGAAAAAAACTCGATTTTTGTATTTATTTAATTATTAAGAAATAAAGAAATTATCATAAGATTATATGGTAAATATTGTTTAATATTTTTTCTAATAGATTTTTATTACTTAATGTGGTTTTCTCTCACCCCAAGAATATTTCAAGATAAAAATGAATATCATCGGAGGGGCGCTTTCTGAAAAGGTTAGGTTTGTGTCGTTAGTTAACACGGAATGACAAAATTTGAGTAAGACACAATATTTCATTGTGGCAGTGTAAATTGTATTGCAACTCACATTTAAACGTTAGGTATAATAATTAAAAGTAACATGCTTTTTGAAATTCCCGTAAAGAAAGTATTCTTCGTTGATATTTATATTCAATAAATCAAATATCATTACGGTTTCAAAAATATGCCGATAATACAGTTTTCAGATTTGCAGAATCGTCTCATTTTAATTAAATACAAAGATCTACTTCTTTCAAAAACCACCTCTCTAATTATTTGTATCTTAATATGTTCGTAGGTTTACTGTAAATCACAAGAAATAAATAAAAATCTATTTTTAAAAATGTCCCATATTTACCATATAATCTTATGAAAATTTCTTAGCAATTATATACAAAAATCGAGTTTTTTCAAAAACAGCCCTCCAATTATTTTTACTTCCATCATAAAATGTTCGTAGGGTTACAGACAACCACTTTCAACAACAAAATCTATTTAAAACCAACAGTTCGTGAAGCGGTCGGCAAGCCGCCTCAATTAAGGGTTTCGTAGAAACCATTATGGTTAAGATTTTTCCGTTTTTTTGGAAAATTTCCAATCACGTATGATTATCTTGAGTTAAATTTCTGAATAATTTTTTTAATGTTAACCTTAGGAATTAACCAATTCTTTCGCTTTTTCCAAGAATTTCCGATCCCACATGCTGCTTTTGAGCCAATTTTTAGCATTTTTGGGCCAAAAAGGCCTAAATTCTCACGTTTTTGCATATCAACGTACTCATGAGTATTTTTTCTAAGGGTTTTCAGTATTTTTCCTCGTATTAGACATATAAAACACATCTCCATGCAAAAAATGACGTCGGCAGACCTAGTACTTTTTGCTCTAGGCGTGCTAATAACGGACGGACAGCCATTTTACCCACTGGATAAGGGTTTCCTTACGAAACCCTACAAAATGTTAACCAATTTTTAGTACATAATCTTACGGAAGTCGCTTCATTTCTTAGCAATTCAATACAAAAATAGAATTTTTTCAAAAAGCGCCCGATCGATTATTTTCATTTTCATCTTAAAATGTTCGTGGGGAGTCTTATTATCATAAACAATCAGAAAATCCCATTTACTTAGAACTTTCATTTAAATTTGGTTCAGCCCCACCGTATCGTTCCATGTATAACCTTCCAATCAAAAATAAATAAAAGCCCCAATTTTGATTGTACCTTATCCGGATGAACAGCTAGACAAGCTTTCCTGTAGGCCTTCTTGACATCTGCCGGCGAGACAAGCTGATGAATTTCGCACTTTTGCCACCTGCAATCCTCCCAAATAATCGTATGCATCGAGCACAACAACGCCCTCAAATTACTCTTCTTCCCCTCCGACCACTCTGCTATCTTCAATCGATCCGGATCCATCGTCTTCGCAGCTTCCACTTTCCGCATCTGATTTATTGTCTTTGGACTCTCCTTCTCTGCCTTCCTCGTACTGAAGAAGTTATAACCCTGACTTCCCAGTAGATCTTCAAACGCATCACCCGACTTTGCAGGCTTGCTATTCGCCGGATCAGCAGCAGTTGTATTATCATTGGACGTATTGGATTTGTGCATTCGCGGACTAGAGTGCACCGGAGTTCCTGCAGTTGCTGGACTAGCGGACTGTGGTGTATTTGCTTCTTTCGGAGTGCCATTCCAACTCCCAGCCAATCCAGCTCCCATGGAACTAGCCAAATTCGCAAATGGGTCTTTGCTTTGTGCGGCGAAATTCGGAACGCTTGAATTCCTAGGAAAACTATCTTCGTTGTTTGTCTTTGGTGCACTTGCGTTCGAATTCGCCCATCCTCCTAAAAGATTATTAACTCCTATATTGCCCAAAGGATCGAAGAGTATATCTGCATTATGAGATGCGGGCGGGGGTTGACTCTTGCCAAAAAGCAAATCATTCACATTTACATTGTGAGCAGAAGATCCATTTGTTGGCGGTTGAGTAGTTCCGAAAAGCAGGTCGTTAGAGAGCGGTTCGCTTATGTTAGGTTGAGGATTCGGCTTATGCTGGTGGAATTCGCCGAAGCCTCCTAGGAGATCACTTTCGTTTTGACTAGAGCTAGAGAATATATCTAACCCTGAATTAACAGGGGCTGATGGAGTATTGCTAGTATTAGAGATTAGGTTAGTGACGGATTCTGGCATTCCCAGATTAAGTAAATCTGCTTCTGCGAACTTCGCTTCTTCCTCTTTTAGTTCGTCTTCTGTTAACTCCTCCTGTGGAATTTCTTCGCGGGATGACATTTTCTCTTCAGAAGTTTCTGATTCTGCAACAAGTGGCGTTTCTTCCGGAGCCTATAATACATTAAATTTAAATATTAGAACTTAATTATTTTCAAAATTACCTCCGTTTTCCCAGACTAATTTTTCATGTTCCCTCACCATTCATATTTAAAGGCCAAAATTCTAATCTTGTAAAATTTTTAATATCGAACCTTTTATAAATGGAATGAAACAATTTTAAATTTAAATTTATAAATTGTTAATTTATCATTCTCCGGGCTGCCACAGCCAATTTAATTGAACTAAGTGAAAAATTGACCTATTTGAACCGAAAAAGTGACTAATCTGCATTATTAATGTGACTAACGTTCTTTTGAATTAAAAAAGAATTCGATGAAATTTATCAGGGTTCCAGGTGAATTTTAACGAATTCAGGATGAATACCGCTGCGAAATACTATGAATGTATTCGCTATGGGTTTCAGAAAATCATGTGTGCTGTTGCAATGAAGAACATTTTAACTTACGGTAATGTTTTATTCCACATTAAAACAAAAGTTTTCTTCATAGAAACAACGCAAACTTTTTTTTTAAACTTTCTAAGTCGCTATTGATCAATCAAGAATGGTCATCGAAATTTTGTCAATAGATTAATCCACGCGTCTCGAAGACGCAAACAACTACATCAAATCTGCCGTCCAAACTAAAAAGATACATAAGTGACATTTTTATGAAAAATGAGTTTTTGGTATCGTTGGATACGTAAGAAAAAGCTGCGTCTAACTGTATTAATAAAAATTGTTAATTATTAATGTTTATTGCAAAAAACGATTGTTTATAAATGAGGAAAGTCGAAAAAGTTGAAAAATACAACATAAAAAGATACACAAAGTACTTTGCGTGTCCTAAAATTTGTATACGGCATGTAATACGTCATCAGCATACAAATCAAGAAGAACCTAAAGAACTTTGTGTCTTTTTTGCCATGTAAAAGTGACCGAGTGCGAAGCGAATTTACAAACGAAAAGAATCGCTTGCCCTTACGTATGTTTTCGCCTTGTGAAATAGCTCGGCATGTGATCGGAAATCCAAGGGAAATAAGTCCCGGCTAGATTCGGCTATACATTAGCGACGATCGTTCGGGTAAGTTCGGGACAGTCGCTGAACACACAGTGTCCCTTACGTATGTTTTGTTGTTGTATTTTGAGGCCGTGCTCGAGCTCTCCGATAAAGGCATCGTCCGCAAGTGCCTTTGTGTACTTTTTGCCTTGTATTTTTCACTTTCCGCGACTAGTAAAAAATCGCAAGTCCATTTTCTAATAGAAATTGTTTAAAAATCAATTTTTTATTGCAAAATATGAAAGAGCACATTATTTTTACCCAAATAGTGTATCTAGATTATTCAAAATTTTATTCTATCTCAGAGTTCTTTGGGCAAACAGTTTTTCTCGATTTTCTCAGTTCGAGTGAGATTGGACTTATGTATCTTTTTAGTTTGTACGGCAAAAATATGTACAGTACTGTTATATTCCTAAAATAAAAAAATCCTCTTATAAACAAGGTAAATAATTTTGTTCAAGAATTTAAGAACGATATTGGTAGGTTATGGTATGTCATGAACGGTTCTTCAATTGGACAATTAATCATAACAGGTCATAGAAGGTAAGTCAATAGATCATTCGACGTCTCTCGAAGACGCGAACAAATATGTTGGATATCGTATTATTGCATTTTCAATATCAGAAAAGATTTTCCCATATAAATAAGGTAAATTTTTGTTTATCTCTAAATTAAAAAAAAAACACTTTTAAATGGACGATCTAGATCAAAATTCTATCAGACCTGGAAATCAATCGGAGCTACAAATCGTCCAAATTTCATGATCACATATCTTTTACTTTTCGAGATAATATGGTGAACAGAAAAGTTACACACACACGAATATTTAAAAAAAAATTAGACTATCGAGCTCCTGTAGTCGAATTATATCGAAATATGTCAAAAAAGTAGATCTTTATAAGAATTCAAAAAAATTAAAATGAATTGCAAAAACTTTCATTCATTTCAGTAAAATTAAAGGGAATTTAAAAGGATTTTTAGAGAAATTAGAAGAATTCTTAGAAATTCATGAAAAATCGTGGTGTAAATTCAAAAATATGGAAAAATGCATTAAATTCAGTGAGTTTGAACTGAGTTTAGAAAAATTTAAGGGAATTCAGAAGAATTTGATAAAATGCCTAAGACTTCAGAGTTTGGAATACTTCAGGATGAATTAAACAAAAACTAAAAAGAAATCCATTGAATTGAGTGGAACTGAGTGAATTTAGAAGAATTAAGTGAATTTAGTAGAATTCAAGTGAATTCAAAATTAATTCAAATAAATTGCAACAAATATTTGAAAATCTCTTGAAATCTTTTAAACCCGACGAAATCCCTCACTTCTTGTGAATAAACTATTTTAAATCCATTAAAATACGGTAAAACACCGTGAAATTCTATCAAATCTTATATTTCCTGAAATCCTGGAATTAAAATACTAAAGAGAACTTTTAAAATCCCTTAAAATTATTCAAAACCTCCGGAAGCTTACAAAATCTCTTGAAATCCTTTACAATATTTTTAAACCTTATAGGCTTGAACATTTTGTTAAATCCCTTAAAATCATTAAAATCCTTGAAAATTCCTTGACATTTTGTTAATATCTTAAAAATGCCGTGAATCTTTAAAAATTCACTAAAAACTTTTAAATCCTTTGAAATCTTTTGAAATCCCTTGAAACTTTTTAAAGCTCTTGAAAATGCCTCAGACTCTTTTTAAATACCGTATAAAGTTACAAATCCTTTGAAATCCCATTAATTTACTGAAATTAACTGAAAATTCCTTGTAATATTTTAAAATACTCTAAAATATTTCAAATCCTTTGAAATAATTTTAAATGATTGAAATCTATTAAAAATACTCAAAGATATTTTAAAACCTTTGAAATCTTCTGAAATCCCTAGAAACTTATTAAAGCTTTTGAAAATTTCTTGGGATTTTAAAAAATACCCTAAAATCTTAAAAATTCTTTAAAATCCCTTCAAATTATTAAAATCAATTGAAAATTCCCTGAAATCTTTTAAAATATCCTAAAATATTTTAAATTCTTTAAAAGCTTTGGAAATACCTTTGAAATATTTGAAAATCTATGAAGTCCTACGAAACCCCTTAATTCTTATGAATAAATTCTTTGAAATCCATTAAAGTATTATAAAATCCCGTGAAATTACATGAAATCTGATATTTACTAGAATCTTAGAAAGGTGATTGAAATAACTTAATAGCTTTTAAAACCCTTTAAAATCGTTGAAATCCTCAGAAACCTGATAAAATCCCTTGGATTTTCTTTAAATACCCTAACATCTTTAAAATACTATAAAACGTTTGGAAATATCTCTAAATATTTGAAACTCTTTGAAATCCTACGAAATCCCTCAATTCTTGTGAATAAATTCTTTGAAATCCATTAAAATATTATAAAATCGCGTGAAATTACATGAAATCTAATTATATTTCCTGAAATCCTGGAAAATGTACTAAAATACCTTGAGAGCTTTTAAAACCCCTTAAAATGATTGAAATCCTCAGAGATCTGATAAAATCCCTCAGAATCTTTTCAAATATCCAGAAATATTTAAAATTCTTTAAGCTCTTTGCAAATACCTTGAAATATTTGAAAATCTTTGAAATCCTACGAAATCCCTGAATTATTATGAATACATTCTTTAAAATTCACTAAAATATTATAAAATTCCGTGAAATTCTACGAAATCTGATATTTCCTGAAATCCATGAAAATTTATTAAAATACATTGAGAGCTTTTAAAATCATTTAAAATCATCGAAATCCTCAGAAATCTTACAAAATCCCTTGAAATCTTTTAAAATATCCTAAAACCTTGTAGATCCTATAAAATCGTTTCATATCCTCAGAAATTCTAGTAAATTCTTTAAAAAACCACGACAACAATTTTTAATCCCTTAAGATCATTAAAATCCTGGGAAATTTATTAATCTCTTGAAAAATCCGTGGAGTCTTTTACAATACCCTAAAATATTTCAACTCCCTTAACAATTTTGGAAGCTCTTGAAAATTCTTTGGATGTTTTAAAAATACACTAAAATCCTTTGAAATCCCTTTAAATTATTAAAATCGATTGGAAGATCTTGGGAATCATTTAAAATACCAAACCGAAGATATTTAAAATCCTTTGAAATCACTTGAAACTTTTAAAAGCTCTTTTTGAAATTCCTCGAAAATTTTTAAAATACCCTAATATATTCAAAAATTCTTCGGAATAACTTCCGATTATTGAAATCTATTGAAAATTCCTTGGAATCTTTTAAAACCCCCTCAAAGATTCCCAATCCTTTGAAATCTCTTAAAAGTTTTTAAAGCTCTTGAAAATTCCTTGGAATTTTTTTAAATGCCCTAAAATATTCAAAAATCCTTTGGAATAACTTCAAATTATTTAGATCTATTTAAAATTCCTTGGATTCTTGAAAACCCCCTAGAATATTTCCAATCCTTTAAAATTCCTTAAAACTTTTTAAACCTCTTAGAATCTTAGGAATCTTTGAAAATACCCAAAAATATTTCAAAACAATTCAAGAAAATTCAGAGATTGGTTTAGACCTGCTGAATTCAATACTGGTTTACACATGGGTTAATTTATTGAAAGAAAAGTTACTAAAGTGATCTTTTTATTTTAAAAAGTGACTATAGCGACTTTATTAAAAAATGTAACTAAAAAGTGATTCGAGAAAGAAAAGTGACTACGAGTGACTGTGCAGCACTGATATTCATGACAGTTACTTACAGTGCTCCTTACAGAAATTCCCTGATTTTGCAATTTTTTGTCAAATTCCCTGAATTTTCCATTATTTCTAGGGTTACCCTGACCTGGGCCACCCTGGTGCAGAGAACTTGATACTAAATTAAAATTACCTTTTGGAGAGGAGTTGTGGATCTAAAATTATCGAGAGTTTCCTCCATTTCCAAAGTGGAGCCAAAGAGTGGATCAGGAACCGGTTTTGGGGAAGTGTCCACTTCCCAAGGAGAGGGAACCCTGGCAGTTTTCCCCGACTCTTCTCCAATCGTGACATTCAAAACGACGCGGAAATTGCCTCCGATTTCTGGAGTGTCATCCAGATCTTGCTTCTCGAATGCGAATGTGCTCTCAGTCAAAGGAACGTATCCCGTGTGAAAATGCATGGCAGCGATTTTAATTCCAATGACCCTTCCAAGCTGCTGCCGAGCGTGGAATAGAATGACTGTTATATCTCCTCGAACTGTGGCTTCACCCAGAATGAGGCAAACTTTTCCCTCCATCATGCTGTACAGTTTCATTTCCTCGTACTCTGCTCGTTTTGTGGAGAAAACTAAGGCTCCGTTGCTGTAAATTTCTACGTAGGGACGACATCCGTCTCTGGCTCGTGTGAAGAGAGGCACGGGTTGAATCAGAAGAGATCGAAGAACTAGAGGCTTTGCGTGCGGCAATTTTGAGTTGCTCAAGAAACTCATGTAATTTACTATTCGTAATTCTGATGGTTGAAGTTGAGGTGGTTGACAACGCCTCGTTGTGAACAAGGATATTGCTTCCTCGGTGCTGGATAAAGTCCTAGAGTAAAGGACTAATGAGAGTGCCACTGTTGCACTCGCTCGGAAACCATCCTGAAATTAACCATTTTGATTAGTCAAACTTTCGCCGATGCAACCTGCTTCTTACTCAGGGTTTCTACAAAATCCCACTTTCGAAATTCCCGGATTTTTCCCTGACCGCTATTAATTTTTCTTTCAGGTACAAAAATAACCTTACACCTAGGAGATCAATAATGTTAATGAGGAAAAAGTGTTTGTTTCTAAACTGATATTAACGACTTTTAGTGACAACAGTTATACAAAATTGTATAAGGGACCGTCCACAAATTACGTAAGACATACGTAAAATACATATATTTTCAACCAAATAGTTGAGTTTTCAACTCAAAACGATAAATTCCAAAAATGGAAGAATTAAATTTGCAATTGAAACAATTCATTTTCAATCAAGAAAAAATAAATTCCTATTTAGTTATATTTTCAACCAAAGTGATGAATCTTCGATAAACAAAAATGAATTCTCAACGAAAAGTGTAAAAATGGATATTTTGACCAAAAATATTTCAAGTTTTAATCAAAATAAGTTAAAATAAACCAACAAATACTAACTTTCAACAAAGTAGTTGAATCCTCAACGAAAACAGACTAATTATCAAACCAGAAAAAGGCATTTTCAACAAGAGTTGAAGTTTCAACCAAGAAATACTTTTCAGTCAATAAAGAAGAAAAATCTCATCCGAAATATTGATTTTCCACGCCAAAAAGCCGAATTTTCTGTAAAAAATTTGAGTTTTCAACCCAAAAATTTGAATATTTAACAAAAAAGTTGAATTTTCAATCCAAAGATATGAATTTTCTATGCAAATAATTCAATTTTCAAACAAGAGACGATTTTTCAACAAAATAAATAAATTTCCATCTAAAATGATACATTTTCAAGAAAAATGGAATAGTTACATTTTCAGCCAAAGAAATGAATTTTTGACTAAAATAATTCATCTTCGATCAAAAAATTAATTTTTAACCAAATAGTTGAATTTTCAGCCGAAAAGATTAATTTTCTACCAAAAGACAAATTTTCAACAAAATACGTGAATTTGCAACTAAAAAGACACGTTTTCAACTAAAAATATTATTTTTGAATTTTCAGATAGCAAAGTAAATTTTCAAACAAAAAAAACGAATCTTCAACAAAAAGTTAAATTTTCAACCAAAGAAATGAATTTTGAACCAAAAAGATGAAGTTTCAACTAATGAGATTACTTTTCTACCAAAAAACACAGATTATCAACAAAATGGTTAATTTTTCACCTAAAATAGATCGACTTTCAACTTAAAATAGAATAGTTAAATTTTGAGTAAAAAATAATTTTTCAACCAAACAGATAACTTTTCAGCTAAGAAGATTAAATTTCTATCAAAAAAGATAAATTCGCAACAAATAATGGAATAGTTAAATTTTCAGTCAAAAAAATTAATTTTCAATAAAAAAAAAACTAATTTTCAACCAAAGAAATTAATTTTCCACGAAAAAGATCAATTTTCTACCAAAAAAAAAGATTAAATTTTAACAAAATTCATGAATTTTCAACCAAAAATATGAATTAGTCATCAAAAACACTAATATTCTACCACACAAAACGAATTTTTAACAAAATACAGGAATTTTCAACGAACCATGGTAAAGTTAAATTTTCAGTTAACCCTTGAACGACACTTGGGGTCACTGTAACCCCACGGATTATCAGTTTTTTCCCCGGATTGTCTAAGTTTTTTTTCCAGTATTTTTTTTGGTGAATAGTTAAATTAAACTGATTTTATTCTTTTAGCTAAAAATATCGTTTACTTTATTTTTAGGTGTGTCCTTTAAGGGTAACAAAATACGAATTTTCTATCAAAGAAAAAAAAGTTAGTTAAATAAACAAAATAGTTAACTTTTGAAAAAAATGTTTTTTAAACTGAAATTATGAATCATCAATCAACAAAAAATGTTAATTTTAAACCAAAAGCAGTTGAATTCAACCAAAAAATACCAATTTTCACCAAAATAGTTGAATCCTCAACCAAAATAGATTAATTTTCAAACAAAAAGTTGTTATTTTTACCCCAAAAAAAAAATTAATTTCTACCAAAATAGAGGAATTTTTAAGCCAAAAAAATGACTTCTTAACAAAATTGTTGAATCTGTCAAGTTTTCCTTGACATTCCCTGACTTTCCCTGGCCAGTTTTAAATTCGCTGACTTTCCCCTATTTTCTGAAATTCGCTGACCTGTAACAACCCTATTTCAGTCTATACCCTGACGGAAAATTTTTGTATGACAAATTACAACATTCTATGAAAACGTCCGTTTCATAGATGAATGTAAAAAATGGTAGATTTTGTAATAATTCCGCATAAAAACCCACAAAATTGTATGAAAAATTAAGATTTGTAATGAATAATTATAAAGTTTTATGACTTTATATGAAAAATAAAAATTTTCTAAGAAAAATTATCAAAATCTACAACAACAAAAAACGTAATCTTCATATTTTGTAGAAAATTACGAATTTATAAAAACTTTTGTAAATAATTACACCTTTGCATGATTTCATGTAGGCAGTGCATATTTTACAGTCTTTTTTTAAATTACGAGTTTCTACAAAGTCTTGTGTTTATATAAATTACGATAACCTATGAAAAATTAATATAAGGAAAGGACCCCACAAGTTTCTTATGGGAATTGGGTTTCGGTTAAATTTGCCAAATTGAATATAAGTTTTACTACTATAAAATATATCAAATTAGGCCAATTTAACCGAAACCCAATTTCCATAAGGAACGTGCGAGGTCCTTTAAGAAAATTAACAACCCCAAAATTCCACATTAGTTTTTCTCTTAAATTATCGTATTTTTTTTTCTTTTAGAAAATTACGAATTTCTACAAAGTTTTATTAATATGTAATTACATATTTCTATGAAAAGTGAGGCAAACGTAGAACCCCAAATTTATAATTTTCCACAATTTTACATGAAAACATAAATTGTTTAGAACGCTGTAGTTTTTTGTAATAAATTATTCCAGATACATATTTCCGAAATTTTGAAACCTTTGGATATTTTTTTAATGAAAATTTATTCCAAAATTAAACCTAAACAAAACTACGAATTTTTCATTTTTCAAAATTAATTTACCATTTTTTTCTCGAGTTAATAGCAAAAAACTCAAGCCTAAAGTGATGGTAGTTTGACTAGTTAGCTTATAAATACTTGTCCGAATATTTACTATCAGCGTCTTGCGTGCGATTCGTCGGTTATCGCGATACAGAAATTCTTAGAATGCATTCAAAATTCGTAAAATTTTTCATAGAAATTCGTAAAAATTCCGTGAAAATTCATCGAAATATTTTCTAGAGCGTCTACCCGACGGATGGTTTTAAATTACGGGTCAATGTTTCATTTTTTTGGCCTGGGTCAAAAATGCAATTCTTTTAAAAAATTCAGTGGTCCAAGTCAAAATTATAATTCTTTTCGGAAATTCCCCGTTCCAAGTAAAAGTTGTAATTCTTTTGGAGAATTCAGTGTTCCAGTCAGAAATATAATTCTTCTCGGAAATTGTATTCTTCCAAGTCAGAATTATAGTTATTTTCGAAGATTGCTTGTTCCAGACGAAAATTCCTCAATACAATTCAGAATTACATATAATATTGCTTCGGAAACTTTCCTATTTCATATCAGTATTATAATTTTGTTGGCAAATTCCCTGAATCAACTCAAAATTATCATTCTTTTCACAAATGCCCTGTTTAAAGTCAGAACTATAACAATTCTTTTAGAAAATTCGCTTTTCGAATTCAGATTTACAAATATATATCTCTTACAAAATCATATGTTCCAAATCATAATTGCAGTTTTTACACTTTGATTAAAAACGAAAATCTTTCTCTCTTTGGCTTAAAAATATATAGTATTTACAATTTCAAATAAAAAAGAGTTGAATTTTCATGCCAAAACATTCTACAAAAATAGTTAAATTTTTAATAAAATACGTGAATTTTCAACCAAATGGTTGAATTTTCATACCGAAATTAGTAATTTTCTACAAAAAAGTTAATTTGCAACCAACCGGTTGATTTTTCTATAATTTTCAAACCAAAAAGACGAATTTTCAACACATGAGTTAAATTTTCAACAAAAAAGTTAAGTTTCAATCAAATAGTTGAATTTTTAACCAAAATATTTGAATTTTCTAAAAAAAAATAAAATAAAATAAAATAATTAAATTTTCAACTAAAATGATGAATTTCATCCAATCAAACTGAATTTTTAACAAAGTAATTCAAGTTTCAACAAAATAGTTAAATTTTCAACCAGAAAAGACACATTCTCAACAAAACAGCTGAACCTTCTACAGAAATTTGTTTACCAAAAGAGATGAATTTTCAAACCTAAAACAACACTGTTCGACAAAAGAGTTGAATTGTCAACAAAAATGTTCGTTATTTTTTAACCAAATAGTTGAACTTTCTACCAAAATAGTTGAATTTTTAAAAAAATACATGAATTTTCAACCAAAATAAATGAATTCTCAACAGAAAATATAATAGTTGATATTCAACCAAAAAAGATTTTTATTTGAAATGAGACACAATTGAATTTAAAAAAAAAAAAAAAATTTCAACAAAGTAGCTGAATCCTCAACTATCCTTTGTTGTACATTGTTGAATTTTCAAGCAAAAAAAAACGAATTTTCTGCAAAACAGTTGATATTATTTCAATGAAAAAATATTTCAATTTGGAATGAATCACAGTTGAATTTAACCAAAAAAGACGAATTTTCAACAAAATAGCTGAAATGTTCACCCAAAAGAGGATAATTTTTTTTCCGGAAGTAAATTTTCAATTCTAAATAATTAATTTTCTGCTCACAACTGACCCATAAACCTCTCTTAATAGGAAATATACAAAAAACACCAAGTAACTTAAAAGTAACTAAAATTAAAGTTACAAGATTCTGCAAAAAACGTAAGTTACATTGCAAGTTACTTTTTAAAATAGTAACGAAGTTACCCTAAAAGTTACGAATAACGTAAATTTTCAGTAATTTAATTACTTCTAAGAAATTACTACACAACTCTTGTACCGGTGCGTAAATGCCAACTTTCCGAAATGCGTCTTATTGGCTGAAACTAATCGTTTTGATCTAACTCATGTCGCTGTAGAAGATTATGGCCCAGTTTGAATAATAAGTGGGTCAACATCCATGTTTGGTATTTTTTTTAAATGATTACTTTTTTTTGCCTGTTCTTTTCACGATTAAATAAAGCTAAGTAATAAGTCGAAAGTACTTTCTTGTTTTCTTCTTAAATTACAAAATAAAAAAATTATGCAACTCTGTGTGTCAATCTTTTTGTTTCTAGGACGTGCCACAATATTGACACCATTGAAAGTACTTTCTTCTTAAAAAAAATTTAATGCCTTAAATTTGGACAATTTTTTGTATCTCCTGTAAAATTCAAGTTTTGGCACTTAGGCCCTTATACCCCGGGACCCTTCAAATAGTATTAATAATAATAATTTCAGATATCGGATTTTAAGATTTGGAAGACTTTAAGCATTCAAAAATACTTTTAAAAATTGCAAACAGCATCACTTATCGTCATTATCGACAATAAAGTCTTTTTCGGTATTCCTTTCTTGATTGAACAAACTGAGAGTAATAAAATATCAAAACAATTTTAATATTTATTTTAAAAAAAATTCCCGGCCTTTACCCGGCCAGGTAGACACCCCGAAATTTCTACCAGGGGAGTTAAATAAAATAAATAGAAAACAAAACTGAAAATTAACGAAGTAACTTACTGCACAGTACAATACAACAACGTGGTTGAAATCAGCATCCAGATATCGGTAAATATCTTGGCAAATTTGGTATATCGCTGATAGCAGAGGAGCATTAGAATCCACAGAAGCATAAGCAAAGGAGCAATCGATATGCCTCCCAGGAAGCCTGGAAACGTTGGGTCGGCCACGAGACAAGTTATACAATTGAATTTTAGCTGGAGGTGGATGCCTCGCCTGGAGAAAAGCCCTTACATCCTCGACATGATTTGCTCGATAAGCAGATTCGATTCCATCAGCTGGGTATGGCATCACCAAAATTCGAGAGGTCAAGTAGCTCGCATCCAATTCAGTCCTCGCCATACTTTGCTGCACCGTGTGCATCACTTTACTCGAAGTGTCCTTCAAATTGCGTAGAATACTACCAGCTCCACCTTTCAAGGAACTAAACAAGCCAGTAGATTGAGCCATGGGAGCTTTAACACCTGGAGGTGGAGCCACTGGCGCCGGTCTTGGTGGCGGTGCAGCAGTTGGAGAAGGTCGTGGAGGCGCTGCAGCAGCTGCTGGAGGTGGAGGTGAGGGTCTCGGAGGAGCTGGAGGCTTTATCACGACATCTATTTTTGCGGGTTCTCTGGGATCAAAATTGTTAGATTCTGCGATCGCGGCTAAACGCTCGAGCAGAACAGAGGTTGTGAGTCGTTGTACTGGAGAAATTTGTAAACATCCTTTAATCAAGTCGTGGAAGCAAGCGAAGCGAGGATTGGGAGGCAGGGGCGCATACTTTGCGTTGAGAACTGCTAATTTGTTACCTGAAAATGCAAAAGGGATCAAACGTTAATATTAATAGCAATTGTTTGATGAAGAAATCTTTTTTCATCTGCGTCAAATGAGAAAAGTCCAACCATCTACAAAAACTTTCGGATCGAAATTAAGAGCATGGCGTCTAAATCGTTCAAAAGTTCAACACGTAAATGTGCAAAGTCAGCCACAAAATCGATTCCTGGCCGGCCAAACGATATTCTATCGGTTAAATCCACCAAGTGGCACCAACTGACATAAAGTTATGTCAAACTGACTGTCAAGTGACACTTTTTTTAACGGTGCAACTATTTTGCTACTACAGCTAACTTCCATCTATTTGAAACCCCCTATACGCACAAATTTGAAATTGCGCAGTTCCGTCACATCACACCACGGTCCCTGTAGGGGATGTATGGTCACGCCCGCGGTAGTGGCTGACCAATTAAAAAAAGAGACCCGAAGAGTATTTTCTCAGTCTTGTATTTCGTGAAACTGAAAGGTCTTCAACCGATAAAAGGATGAAAAAGAATTGCATAAATGCATTCTACACTTGAAAAATATTATTATTCAGACCTTCATAACTTACTTTTACGTTTAGAATATTTTCTCAAAAAAAAGGCGTATGCAGTTGCAGTCCCATGTCAAGAACTATGCTAACCTTCCTGACATTTCCACGTATCCTAGCATGACCGTGACGTCATGCTACAATATTCACTATTCCGCGAAATATTTGAGTCCTTTTTTGATTCTATTACACTGATTTTTACATAGTTGGAAAATCGTGCTATTTCCAGGAAATGTTATATTTGTCACGTCGTATGTCAACAAAAACACTTGCAAAACACTGACATGCATGATGCGCAAATGCGCTAACGTATCGCGAATTTTTCAACTGCGCATGTGCCGCAAAGCGCGGGTCTATTTAAAATTACAAAGTATAAACTTGTAATATTACATTAATAATAAATTATACACAGAATTAAGATATTTCTTAGATTATATTTAATTAATTTTTTTTAAGTGAAAATTTGCTTAAAATATTTATCTGTATTATTATTGATAGTATTTATTGATTTCAAATCGACCCGCGCTTTTCGGCACATTCGCAGTTGAAAAAGTACAGAGGGTCCAGAGACAGTGCGAGAACCTAGCCGAATGCCGCCATTTTAAGCACTGGTTATCTATAGTGTAGTATATATATACACACACTATATATCTATAGTATATGTATAAGAAAACTGAGCCAATCAGCAAGAGGTACACTAGGTTGCCACTCTGTCTCTGGACCCTCTGTATGAAAAAGTTGCTTACAGCGCCCCCATCGATACAAGGCCGGGGCAGCCAATGAACGTTGCTTGACAAAAATAACTACAAACCATCTACGTACGTTTCAAAGCCGTGTAAATAGGTGGAAGTTCACTGTATTTTGAAAAAAATGACACTAATGCTACTATTTTCTCAAACTGCTCGCTAATGCAACTATTTTATCACTTTGCCTTCAAATCTCTTTTTTAACTTCTTAGCTAGATTTGCTAAAATAACATCCGCCATCTCAAAAAATGATATTTCAAGCGATTTGAAAGACTTATACCATTTTTAAACATTTCAAGGAATTTCTAAAAATTTCACGAGATTTTAAATATTTAAACAGATTCCAAGGGGGTTTATGGGATTTCGAAGTATTTCAAGGGATTTGCAGGAATTTTACCAGACTTAAGAGATTTTAAAGCTTTCAAAGGATTTCAAAGATTTCCAGAGATTTTAGGGAATTTCTAAATAACTTTAGGGAGGGAATGAAATGGAATGAAATTTTAAGGGATTTCTACGGATTTCACAGGATTCTATAGGGTCTCAGAGGATTTCAAAAATTTACACATTTTTAAAGGAATTTAAAAGAGATATTAATTTAAGCGTCCTTTAGTCAAAAATTGTTTATTCAACAAATGTTTTATGGATTTTTTTGTTTTTGCGTCAATTTTAGATAAAACCTGCAATTTTTATCAAATTTTAATGTTCAAGAGCTGATTTTATTCCTTGAAAGATTCTTCACAATCTTGTTTGGTTGGGTTTTATTAAACAATATATTTTAGAAATCATTCAATTATTCTTTTTAGAAACAAATTTTTTCCTAAATAATTTTAATTTTAATAAAACTTAATCAAACAGAATTTTAAAGAATCTTTCAAGGACTCAAATCAGCCCTTGATCATTAGAATTGGATACAAATTGCAGCTTTGACCTAAAGTTGAAGCTAAAACACAAACATTTATAAACACTTTTGTTAAATAAACAATTTATATCGTTGATTTTATTAATCATTTTAAAAGTTACTCAGTTTTGAAGTGGACTGTATGCAGCGAATATCCTTAAAGAATATAGTGTATTTTAAAAGGTTCCGAAGAACTTAATGAGATTTCAAAGAATTTCATAGGCTTATAGAAAGTTTTAGGAGATTTAAAAGATTTTGAAGATTTCAAGAAATAGATACGGTATTTACAAACGGATTTCAAGGAATTTTACAATATTTGAGGGATTCATAGGATTTCAACAGAAATTAAAAGATTCCATAAGATTATAAGGAATTTCTGTAGATTTGAAGGGGTTTAAAAAAATCGGAGACTTTTCAAGAAATTTTAGAGCATATCAACGGATATCAAAGCTTTTAGGTTTTCAAGGGATTTCAAGGGGCTGTATCCGATTTTGCGGGATTTCAGAGTATTTCAAACATTTCACCATTTTTAAAGGAATTTTGAAAGATATTACACATTTCAAGATATTTTACTTGATTTTTATGGTATTACTAGGGATTTAACAAGATTTAAGGGATTTTATCAACTTCAAAGGATTTGAAAGAGTTTTTTTTTAACTCCAAGGAATTTAACGACATTTCAAAGGAGAATGTTAAAAATAGATTGATTTCCGCGCTATTGGAAATTGCTCTAATAGGCTTGTATTTCATGGAAATACATGTTTCAAACGGGCTTACTTCGGGAAAATTGCTACAGCTTGCCATAAATGCGTAAAATCATATAAACCTTGTTTAACCGCTGAAAGTGGATTCTTGGAAATCAATCGATTTTCACCCCAATCCGGAACGTTTTCTACCTATTGGAAATTGCTCTAATAGGCTTGTATTTTATGGAAATACATGTTTCAAGCCGGCTTACTCCGGGGAAATTGCTACAGCTTGCCACAAATGCGTAAAATCATATAAACCTTGCTTAACCGCTGAAAGTGGATTCTTGGAAATCAATCGATTTTCGCCCCAATCCGGAACGTTTTCTACCTATTGGAAATTGCTCTAATAGGCTTGTATTTGATGGAAATACATGTTTCAAACCGGCTTACTCTGGGGAAATTGCTACAGTTTGCCATACATACGTAAAATCATATAGACCTTGTTTAAACGCTGAATGAGATAGGCAATTGTAGTAGTAGGATATTTACTTAGATTCACC
Source organism: Andricus curvator (assembly GCA_932195095.1). Taxonomy (NCBI): domain Eukaryota; kingdom Metazoa; phylum Arthropoda; class Insecta; order Hymenoptera; family Cynipidae; genus Andricus; species Andricus curvator. Next base: position 352,178 of record CAKNYM010053254.1, on the reverse strand, counting down.
TGTTTAACTTCGTTATTGACTATTATTATTTTATTGTTATTGACTACACACAAAAGGATTACTTTCGCGATGGGGTCTCAATTGTATAAGCAACTATAATGTTAGATACTTATATATGGTGCAATGGAATGTTATACTTATACATAACATACTGTAATGGTAGATATTTAGATTTTACACATGTATGGCAAACTGTAGCAATTTCCCCGGAGTAAGCCGGTTTGAAACATGTATTTCCATAAAATATAAGCCTATTAGAACAATTTCCAATAGCTAGAAAACGTTCCGGATTGGGGAAAAAAACGATCGATTTTTAACATTCTCCTTTCTAAGGGTTTTTAAAGAATTTCATAAAATATCAGAGGATTTTTAAAAACTATTCAGGATATTAATGATATTTAAAATATTTCAAGGAATGCCAACAGATTTCTAGAGAACTTCCGGGAATAAATTAAATTAAATTTCAAAGGACTTTCTGGGGATCACTCAGAATTTCCACGGATTTCAGGGATTTCAAAGAATTCGATTAAATATGTTAAAAAATGCATGACACTATTTTTCAAAATTTATACTACTGTTGACACTATTTTAAATGTCTCAAATGAGTCCGCGGCCTGTTAACGTAAACAAGTTTTGATTCTTATATTCCGAACTTTAAACACAATCGCTATTTAATAATGGTCGACATAAATTAATACTCATAACACATGTGTTTTTTATTGCAAAATTTATGGTAGAAACAAAATTTTAAACTTTATTGATAAAAATAAAAATCCAAAAAATTCTTAACGCAATTGCACGAAATCCTAAAGTTTACCTTATAAAACATTTAAATATTTATTGGATACTTAATTGATATAAACTTAAAGTCCGGAATACAAGAATCAAAACTTGTTTATGGTATTACAACCTGATATAAACTCCTTGGACACAAGTCAGTTTGACAGAACTGTTGGTGGCACATGGGGTATACAGCCGATAGAATATCGTTCAGCCGGGCAAGAATCGATTTTTTGGCTGACTTTGCACGGTTAATCGCTTAAACGTTTGGCCATGCCCTAGTCCGAATGAAATAAAAAATTAAATTCTTAAATTAACTGAATAAAGTGATTAGTACCTTCAGGAAATGGATGGCGAAGAGTGACCAAAGCGTAGAGAATACATCCAAGAGCCCAACAATCAACAGGCGGTCCAATGGGCTCATTATTCCAGGTATCGGTCATTTCCGGTGCTCGATACATCGGAGTGGTGTACTTCGCCATCTGATCTTCCAAAGTAGCTCTTTTTTGAGCATTCCAAGAAGAGTCTGGTAAAATTTGTTGAGTAGTTGCACTTCCAAAATCACATAGCTTGACCAATCCATCGCTGCCGATCAGGAAATTTTCTAGTTTGATATCACGATGCACGATAGGTTGAGGTTGTTGGTTGTGCATGTGGTGCACAGCTTTTATTGCTTGATAGGCTATTCTACATACTTGAGCGACTGTCAACGAATTCGCTGATACATTTCTAAGAATATCAGCGATCGTGCCTCCAGGGCAGTACTCAGTGACTAAAAGGTACTCATAGCTCTTCCGATCTTCACGCTCAACCCGGTGAACGCATAAAAACTGAATTATGTTAGAGTGACCAGATAAGGCTTTTAGATATTCTATTTCCTGTAGGATCGTTCTGTTTGCTTCTTCGTCGACAGCTACGAGTTTCTGAAAACATTCATCATGAGAATTAATAGTTAGTTATTTTAAAGTAAAAGCATACTTCATAGCCCAAAATTCTCTCAAAAAAGGGAAAATAGGGGAATCAATCGTTTTAAATAACATTAATGTAGGTACCATATTTGTAAGATTTCAAGTCGAATAATATTGCATTTTTAACAAAATAGTGGAATTTTCAATAAAAGTGTTGAGTTTTATACCTAAAAAGTCGAATTTTTTAGAAAACATTTGACTTTCAAACTCGAAAAAATGTATTTTTAACAAAAAAGTAAGTTATCAACAAAAATTAATTTTTGATCAAACAATTGCATTTATAACCAAATAGTTGAACTTTCAGGAAAAAGAGACGAATTTTCAACAAAATAAGATGGATCTTCAACCAAAAGATCAATTTTTAAACAAAAACAGTCGCAATTTCAACCGAATAGTAGTATTTTCAAGCCAAAAAGATGAATATTTTAGAAGACAGTTGTATTTTTAACTAAGAAAGATGACTTATACAAAAAGATGGATTTTCAAACCAAAAGGATGACTGTTCTAACCAAAAAGACGAATGTTCAACGGAATAGTTGGATTTTCAAACTAAAAAAGAATTGGTGAATACTGGGACAAATTATGAAGAAAAATAATTTCTTTATAATAGAGTAGTATTTTCAACAAAACTGTTGAATTTTCGACCAAATAGTAGAATTTTTAACCAAAAAATATGAATTCTGAACCCAAAATATAATAGTTGACATTTCAAATAAAAAGAATTAACTTTCAACTAAAAAATATGATTAAAAAAAAGTGGAATTTTGAAGAAAATAATGTCATTTTCAAACAAATAGCAGAATTCTTAAAAAAGTATGCATTCTGGTCCAAAAATAGGATAGTAGACTTTTCAATTAAAAAGAATTAACTTTCAACCGTAAAAGATGAATTTTCAACCAAAAGATGAATTTTTAATCCAAAAGAGCAAATTTTCTATGAACAAAAAAAAAACATTTCCAACAAAACAGTTGTATTTTCAACAAAATAATTAAATTTTTTAACAAATGTGATGAATTATGAACGAAGAATATAATAGTAGAGTTTTCAAATGAAAAGAATGAACTTTTAACCAAAAAGATGAACTTTCAACCAAAAGGGTAACTTTTAATAAAACAGTTGAATTTCCCACAAAATAATTAAATTTTCAACCAAATGGTAGAATCTTCAACCAAAGGAGATTAATTCTAAACCAAATGTAGAATAGTAGACTTTCCAATGAAAAATTAATTCACTTTCAATTAAATTTCAACCAAAAATAATTGGAATTTTCCTTCCTCGTAGAGGAAGGCTTCTAATTACTTAAATTTTCAAATATACTTTTTTGACATATTTCGATACAATTCGACCCCAGGAGCTCGAAAATACAATTTTTTTTAAATGTCCGTGTGGGCGTAACTTTTTTCTGTTCATCATATCTCGAAAAGTTAGAGATAATATATGACATTGAAATTTGGACGAATTGTAGCTCCGACTGATATTCAGGTCTGATAGGATTTTGAGCTAGATTGGCTAGATCGACCATTTAGAAGTGTTTTTTTTTTAATTTAAAGATTTGAAAGAAATTTACCTTGTTTATATGAGAAAAACTTTTTTTGATATTCAAAAAACAACAATACGATATCTAGTATATTTGTTCGCGTCTTCGAGAAGCATCGGTCAACCTATTGTTGAAACTATTATGACCTACTAGTACCGATTTATGAAGCTTCAAAAAAACTGGTGTATTCTGTTTCTATCAGTAAAACTTTGTCCCATATTAGGAATACTACAATACTGTATCTGACATGTTTGCCGCGTCTTCGATACATGTCGAATGATCTATTGACGTACCTTCTATGACCTCTTATGACCTAGCAATACCAATTTATGAATTTAAAAAATATATTGTTTATCTTCATGATATGGGGAAAACTTTTTTAAAATTGGGAATACAACAGTAATGTATGTGATATATTTGTTCGCGTCTTCGAGACGCTTTGATTGCCCAATTGAAGAAACTTTCATGACCTGCCGTAACCTACCAAAATCGTTTTTAAATTTTGCAACAAAATTATTTACCTTGTTTATAAGAGGATACTTTAATATTCGGAATATTACAGTTCTGTGTTTGATGCAATTGTTTGCGTCTCCGAGACGCGTGGATTAATATATTGACGAACTTTCGAGGACCACTTTTGATTAATCAATAGAGACTTAAAAAGTTTTAAAAAAAGTTACATTGTTTCTATAAAGAAAACTTTTGTTTTAATTTGGAATACAACTCTACCGTGTGTTAAAAAGTTGTTCATTGTAACAGAACACATCGATTGACATTTTAATGGGCTCTCTGATTTTCTGAAAATAAGATTTTCGGTAAAAACAGAAACATAAGCTTCAAAAATATTGAAAGTGTCAATTCTTCTCATTTGTTAGGGAAAACCCTCCCTCTATGAGGAAGCAAATTTATTTGATACCTATGAGGAAGCAAAATGCTCATAAAATGAACAAAAATAAATATACCCGTAGTGAATACATCCATAGCACTTCGCAGCGGTATCTTATTGGGTTTTATTAATTCATTTATCATTTCAGCGAAAAACGAAAAAAGGGGGAATTTTGCTTGAAAACCGTAAACTGGTAACATCCCTGTCGCATATTTTTACTTACTTTTAAGGCATACTCTTTTCCTGTATTCACGTCCTCTACGGCAAACACCAACGCCCAGCCACCTGTTGATATAAAGCTTAGAATAAATGATCGTAATATAGATAAGAAAAATAGTCGAAGATTAATTATTGTATTATGTGAATTCGTTTTTAATTAAAGACTGCGAAATTAAATAGATTTTAGAAAACTCAACTGTTTTGCGATCTGAAACATGTAAAAATACCCAATTCGGGATGATAAAAAAACTGAAAAACGAGTAAAATCTCGAAATGAAAAACGGAGAACGAGACAATAGTTTTGAGATAAGGATGTAATTAAAGCAATTGAGATTCATCTGATGGATTATCTCTGGAAAATCTCCCATTATTTTTTCCAGCTGTCAAACCAGTTCACTTTGATAACACCGAATTCAACAGAAACTAAAATGACGCCAGAGACTAGTCTTAGTCTTAGTTGTAATGTAGGCGGGGGGGCCCGTGAGGTCCCACCCCTGGCGCTCAAGCTATAAAGCCTATTGTGCCATACCCGTGTGTGTTCTCAAGGCAGTACTACGAATCCGGCCATCCTTCGCCGAGTGTTTTTGAATCTTGGTGGGTTTTTTCGTTGTTATCAACGTTCTGAGATTATACCTCTCAGGTGCCAGGCATACCTATCGCACAGTAAATGACGTCCTCCTTTGTTGATCAGGCAAAGTGATCCTCACCCACTCCGCCATTCGGCAGCCTCCCTAGCAGGCTAGGGTGTACGGAGCGATCCCTCTGAGGTCATCAGGTAGATGCACAGATTCGAAGCACTGCCCTGGTGTGTTATGTAAGTGTATGTGTGTGTGTTCATTACTCGAAATCGGCCAGCGACCATCGAGCGTGGTGCCTCCTGTAGGAGTCCCCAAACGCAAGAAGAACGCTGACTCATTTTCGAGTCTTCACAGAATCGGCTTCGATCCCCAAGGCTAGTCCCCTCGACATGGAGCCCCACCTTGGTATGATACCAGCTTTTTCTGAGGGGACCTACAGTTTAAGGTGGGTTCCGAACCACCGAAGCCCCGGTAGAAGTACATAGAAAAATTTCCATTGGTACCCGGCTCAGGGATCGAACCCCGGACCTCCTGCATGGAAGTCCGACGCGCTATCGTCTGAGCCACCGAGGCTTCTACGCCAGAGACTAGAAACTGATCAATTATTGAAAGCCGATTTCATATTTCCGGAGGCTAGAATCGAAGTTTTCAATTTCCCCCTCATGTGGATTCCAAATGATTGCCTAGTTCTCCCTCAGGATCTACCAGAATGAAACAAAAACTGACTATCTTGAAAATACTAGAAAAAATTTCCAAGAAATTGTAGACAGACAATGAGATTTCCTAATCTTTGACCTAAAACCGAATTCAGAAAATCCCTTCCAGCTCCAATAAATTGCAGACAACAAAATAATTACGAAAAAGAAACAGGGTAACGACTGACCATTGAATCTCATGAAAAATTCTCGGTCATTCAAATTTTTTAATTTAAGCTTTCGAAATCGAAGTTCAAATTAAAGCATCTTGAGTGCAAAAATTCTAAATAATTTAAATATGAAGCGTTTAAAATCCGATCTAAACAAGTGGTTTAACAATATGTCTCGAAAATCTCGCAATCATTGTCGTTGTAAACCTAATTGGCTTTTCATTACCTGAAGTTGTTTTATACCTTAAATTTAAATGTTTTCAAACTTAAATCTACAAATAGTCACTTTTAATAAGAAATTAGTATTCTTTTAAAACAATTTTAACATAAAATCATAAAGTTTAGAAAAATACATAAATCTCTAAAAATTTTAGGTTCAAGATTCCTTTTATTTTAGATAATAGGTATTATGAAATAACATTTTTAATAATAACAATTTTATATTTTAATTTAAAAAGCACATGAGAAAAAAAAACATTGCGCGCGTCTGTTTTCTAGTTAAAATTAAACTTATAATTTAAAAATTTTCTATAATTTCAAGATTGAAAACTCGAATCATTTTTTAATTTTAAGTATTTCCAATTGAAAATTTGTTTTTTTTAACGATTTAAATTGATTAATTCTAAACTTAAAATTTTTAAATTCAAAAAGTGTATAAAAGATACATTTGGAAGCCTAATTCAGAGTGTCTACAGGATTTTTTTTTCAAATTCCCGGATTTCTCGGATTGGAATTAACGTTTTTTCCGGTTTTTTCTTGTGATAATGTGTCTCAATTTCGCCCGTCATTATTAGATGAAAAGGTGCTAGAAGATACTAGAAAAGTTGACAAAATTAATATTCCTCTATCAGGCTCGGTGTGATTTTACCAATAGGACCGGTGTTGGATAAGTTTAAAGAAAATTCCTTTCAACGAAAAGTCAAAACATCATGTGTATCATAAAAATGAGACATTAATTGCTTCCAAAAGAACATTTCAAAACAGGTTAGGCGAACGTTTGAAAATTATTACGACTTATTTAAGTTCAGAGTTTGGCAGAATGCAAGGTAAAATCCGCACAGTTTTGTCAACACGTCGATTAAATTCTGTGGAAATTTATCTTTAAAATAAGCCTAAGAAAATGTTTGTATTTAGACTTTTTTCGCAATGTAGTGTTTACTGAAATAAATGATATTAAAAAAGTTAATTGTACTATTAAATTATTATTGATATTTTATTAATTATTTCTTTAATTTTGTTATTATTCTTAAACTTGGAAAAAAATGTTTAATGTGAAATATTCTCTCTTAAAATTAATTATCACTCAAAACGCAACATAGAACAAGTACAACAAAATTTAAAAAAATTATTCGGAAAAACATCCACCTTACATACGTTGATTAAAAATAGTATACAAATTACTAAATTATACACTAACATGAATAAAAAAAAATCGAAGAAGAAAATTCTAATTAAAAATATGTCCGAACTTTTTGACCCTAAAAATAATACTTTTAAAACAAATTAGCCGATGGCCTGGGAAAAGACCTGGAATTTTTAAGACAGGGAAAACAGGGAAATTCATTTTACAAGGCGATTCTGAATATATTCAAAACTAAACAATTTACAGATTTGAACGTTAAACATTGAACTGTTTTAATTCGAAAGCCTTACTAGTTAAACAACTGTAAAAGTCCAATTGAAATTGTATAAACTATTTTCAATTGTTAAATAATTTCAAATTAATAGATTAATCATTAAACGCTTTTAATTCAATTTTAAATCCTATGTTCAAATATTGTTTCACTCTAAAGTATTCCACTTTTAACCCATACAATTTGAAATTTTCTTAAATTAAAAAAGGGCATTTTTTCAATATTTAGCAATGTTTGACTGTTTATTTGAAATAGGCAATTATAAATTAAATGTGCAAAGCCAAACAATTTGAAACAGAATTGTTTCAAATAGAAATCCTTGAATCGTTAAAATTTCAGATTGCTCAATTAAAACTTTGAACGTTAAAATTTGTGATTTTGGATTTACAAATAACAATGCAACAATTATTGATTTTAAACGAATTAAAATTAATATATATATAATATAACTTCTAACTGAAGAAGGGTGTAGTCTTAAACGAAATTTAAAATCGTTCAATTGTTAATATTTCTAACTTAAAATTGCTTCAAAATAATATAATTTTCAACATTTAGAAAGTTATTGATTCACTTTTCAATTGAAAGTATTGAAAATGATAACGCGGATTTATATTTTTTCACCAGAAATCTTTCAACTGTTCAATTTATAAAAGTTAAAAATTTCAAATGTTGTAGTTTAACAACATTTCATTTCAAATTGTTCATAACATTGACAGCTTTCATTTTATACTTTCAAATAAATGAGAGTTTGAATTGAACAATTTTAAGGTTCAATTTTACAAGTTTAAAATTCAAAAGAGTTCCACTTTGAGTGCTTTAATTTGGAGTTCAGTTTTTATCTAATTACTTTAAATGAAAAAATATTACAGGGAATTTGTTCCTTCTACTGCATCGGACCCTTGAAAAAACTCAGGGCCATAATAAAATCAGAAATTTATGAAGAAAAAAAAACCTTTAGGGGAAAAATGCCGTGTTTAAAAATAACAAACTTAACGAAAAAAATATCAGAAATAAGGCAAATAAAACAGCACAAGAAATTTATCTAAATCTGACTTTTTTGCTGGCATGAGTAATATTATGTTAGCCATCAAATAAAAAATTTTAATTTTAAGTTATGACCACAGATTTCTCGGATCTGTTCACGAATTTCCGGCATTTTTCCGTATTTTTCAAGATTCACAAAATTTTTGGCAAATTTTAAGATTTAGAGAGTCTATAGATAATTAAACACCCTGTAATTTGAACATTTGCATTTAAATTAACTCTGATTTTCTTCATCTCAACGAATTCTCGGTTCAATGGAGACTCTGGAAAAACTAAAAATCTTAGAGGGAATGTACCTGCCATTTAAAAAAGAAACAGAAACTGTCAATCAGAGTAAAATACCAACTCAGAAGAAACTTTTGTTATAGAAAAGTTCTAGCCAGAACTGTTATAAGAATCAAATCACACTTTCATCAACTAAAAATATTAAATGTATACTTTAAATGGAAACTTGAATTATAAAAGTATGTTATATATTTTTGAAGAACTGGATTAGAAAATGTTCCTAATAAAAGAATCTCCAAAGTTTTTTCGAATTCTGAATTCCAATTTCTGTACAATTTTCACAAAAAAAAAACCGAAATGAAATAAATGTATACAGTCATAACACACACAAGGTTATACAGGATTTCGATCGAAAAAATACATATGATATGATGACCTTTAGACAGCAAAACCCTTAAAGAGAGAACAGAACACACATCTGTTAATTTTTTACCAAATTTCATTTGGCAATGTAAAACCTAACCTATACTTTGCAACCGCTAGAACTATATAATGAAAATAAACACAGATAAAGAAATAAAGTCAACAAACGACACAAAAATACACAAAGGCGCAATGTATGTGTGAGATGACAAAAAAAAACATGCATTTGACACATGCTGGGAAAATGGAATAGAAAAGTGAAAATGAGAGGAAGGATGAAAATAAACAACGCTGAGAAGAAAAAAATGAAAGTGGAAATCTTTTTTAGATCTATGTTGTTCAACAAAGTAGAGTGACAGCTTTTGTGGCTCAAACAACGGTAAATCTAAAAAGTGGGAGGATTAAACACTCACCCTCTGCAATAAGTCTATTCACTCGGAGCTTCACATTGTTAATTTCCACGATCTGACCAATGTAATCATTCGAATTTGTACCTCCGTTTAAATAACCAAGGGCGGATCTTAAATAATCTGACATATTTGCTTAATATTCGATTAAAACCCCCGAAAAACCCTTTTTTCTCGAGAGCACGACTACCGACGACGTTCAGCCATATTTGCTTTACGACGTCACGTCACTGCAGATTCACTCGATTCCCAGGAAAGTACCAAGAATTTTCGATGCCCTGAACGTGCTATAAGAAATATATTTTGGAATTTTTTCACTGGATTTTAAATAATCGTCATTGGTCAACAAAAATTCAAACTTAAAAATTTTGGTAACATTGAATTATCATTTATTATTTATTATTCATCATTATTTATTTATTAAATTCAAATTTTCACGTATATCGCCCCCAAGTTTGTTCGAATCTACAAAAAAATAAATCCATAAAAAAAATGATATTTAGAGGTTCCGCAAGCCCCATGAAGTTTAACACGTATTTTTGTAAATTTAATTCAGAATCGTCAATATTAGGTAAATCGAGTTGAAACTCAACATTTATCTACACAATTAAGCATAGAATACTAATCATAAAGTACTATTTAAATATCACGCCCGTAAGTCTATTTTATAGGGTCCCAAAAAAACCCCATTATTAAAAAATTGGGTTTTGCGAGTTTTTTGCGCTAATTATGATTTCTTTCAGTTTTTTAGATACCAATTGTTTCTAATATATATAGAGTTTTACTTTCTATTGATAATAAGATGTTTAAATACATGGTTTAAGCAATTTATTATTGTTTATATCAATTTTCTCTTAGAAAGTCGCGTTTTTTTCCAAATTTTCCTACTTGTTTTCAATTTTTCAGTTAGATCGAGGAAATTATAAATTATATTTAACAGAAATATTGTTTAAACCATTTACTATTGATTATTAAAAAATTTTCTTAGAACAATGCTACAAAGTTGAATTTTTTTTAATTGTCCACTTTTTGTCCACTTTTTAATTAGAGTGAGGTTATAATTAATTCAAGTTAACAAATATAACTTTTTAAACAATTTTTTGTTGGGTTTTTTAATAATATTATCTTTGAATAGTGCTCTCTCTGAATAATGAAGTTGCAAAAACCAATTTTTCACTTATGGGTTTTTTTTTTGGGACACTATAAAACACACGTATGGGAGTCATATTTAAAAAGTATTCATTTGTATCTTACAGCTAATTCTGAAGATAAATTTGGAGTTTCAACTAGATTCACCTAATATTGACGATTCTGTATCAAATTTACAAAAACGTATTACTTTCTTATGGGAAGTACGTGTTAAACTTCACGGGACTTTTTATGGATTCGAACAAATTTGGGGGCGATATGTATGAAAATTAAAAAAAAAAATTTCGATTGCATTTTTGGACCAACCTAGTGACCTACTCCACATATTACGTGACACTCTGCAGGTTGAGTGTGGGGGGGGGTCTATCCCAATGTTGCATTTTCAAACAAATAGTTGAATTTTCAAGAAAAAAGACGAATTTCTTAAAAGACAGTTGAATTTTGGACAAAAATTCATTTTCAGCCAAGACAGATGAATTTTCAACCAAGAAAGATTACTTTTCTACCATAAAAGAGGAATTTATAACAAAATACATGTATTATTTTTTGTAAGGTAAGAGTTAAACATTCAACCGAAGAGTTGAATTTTTAAACAAAAAGTTTTTTTTTTAGCCAAGAAGGTTAATTTTCCACCAAAACAGATGAGTTTTCAACTAAAAAAGATCAATTTTCAACCAAATAGGTGAATTTTAAACTAAAAAATCTGCCCGCTTTGCGGGCACATTCTCATCGCCCGCTTCGCGCGCGGCTCGCTGCGCTCGCAAGTTTGAGCACGCCTAGGGCGCGCGACTGTTGGATCTCGCGCTTCGCGCTCGGGCGTATTTACATCGCGCTTTACGCTCGGCTCCTCTAGATTTTCAATTTCGTGTTCGACTTCGATGAAAAGAAAAAGTTTGTTTGCAAATATTATATAAATTATCAAAACCTCTACATATTAAGTGATTGTTAAATTTGTTTTTATTTTAGACTGAAAAGGAACTTTATTTACTCAAGGTTCTATCGACCTTGAGGAACACATTCTCATCCAGACACTCGCGCTTCGCGCTCGATATTTGGTTTGGAAATCATTTGACCCGTATGATAGAAACAAAAAAGTTTGAGCGCACTTACGGCGTGCGATTTGGTAAATACATTGAGCGCGCACTTTGTGCTTCGTGTTATATGTTCTTCATATAAAAATTACTAAATTTGTATTTGATTTCAAATGAAAAGTAATGATATAATTCAGGCGACAAATTTTATTAGTTAACATTTTATTTTAGCTTGTGCCGTTTATCAAAAAAGTTAATTTTTTCATTTTGAATATACTCTTACCACAAAAATTGATTACGGGTTTGTAAGTCTTTTTTGAATGCACAATTTTTGTTCATTTATATGTTTTCGTACCTTGCATTGTTTTTTCAAAAATTTGATTTTTTTACTGTCAATGTTATTTTCACGAATAAAACAAAAACCACGCATCCTATCGAAACATGAGTCACAATAAATTTGTACCTCTTCCTTGGATGAACAAATTTTGTTTCGGTCAGTTTTTCGTAGCTGGTAATATTCGTCTGAAAATTTGATTTTTCTATTTTCAATGCTGTTTTTTACGAATAAAACAAAAACTACGCGTCATATCAAAAAGTGAATGATAAGAAATTTGTAGATCTTTTTTAGGTGCACAATTTTGGTGAGATGATCTTTTCTGTTATCTTGCATAGTTTAACAGCAAAATATCTTTTTTGATTTTTCATTAATTTTTTGTGCGATCAAAATTTGAATTTTTTATTTTTCAAAAAATTCAAAAAGTTGTTATGAAAATATTATAGGGTGTTCAGGAATCAACGTTTTTCTCCTCTTGACTTTTTTTCATATCGTGCGTTTTTCGGCTTAAAATGTTCATTTTCGTTTGTTTTTTGGAATTTTCAAAATGTGCTCACTTTTTGGATTTTCATCCAAAATAGCTGGTTAACGAACTCGTTCTCTATTTTTCGGCCATAAAAAAGTGTGCCAAAGCTCAATCAAATCTGATCATTTTTTCGAAAGTTATCGTGGCTACAGACAGACAGACAGACAGACTACAGACTACAGACTACAGACAGACAGACACCTTGGTAAAAATCGTTTTTTCTAGCTCAGGGGGTCTCAACACGTGGATATTTGATGAAAACCGACTATTTCAAATTTTACATAAAACCAATACCTTCTCATTAGAATGAGAATGTAAAAAGATAATTTTTCAAACAAAAATGGAATCGTTAAGCTTTCAGTTAAAAGAAAATTAATTTTCAACAAAATAGTTCAGTTTTCAACCAAAGAGATAAATCTTCAACCAAGAAAATAACTTCCCTATTTTTAACAAAGCAGTTAAACTTTCAAGAAAGTACTTGAATTTTTTACCAAAAACGATAACTTTTAAAAAAAAGGTGAATTTTGAACAAGATAATTACATTTTCGACCAACTACTAGAATTTTTAACCAAAATAATGGGTTCTGAACCAAAAATATAATAGTAGACTTTTTAATGAAAAAGAACTCACATTTAACTAAAAAGACGACTTTTCAACCAAAAGATGAATTTTCAATCCAATAGGACGGATTTTCTATCCAAGAAGACGAATTTTAAAAAAACTTCCAGTTACAAAAATTAAATTTCAACCAAAAATAAAACAATTTTTAACAAAATAGATAGAATTTCAACAAATTAATTAAAGTTTTAGCCAACTAGTAGAATTTTCAAATAAAATAGATGAGTTCTGAACCAAAAATGTAATAGGAGACTTTTTAATGAGAAAGAATTCACATTCAACCAAAAAGATGAGTTTTCTACGAAAAGTTGAATTTTCAATCCAATAGGAACAATTTTCTGTCAAAAAAGACGGATTTTCAAGTAAACAGTTAAATTATCGACCAAAAAAGATGATTTCTCAACCAAAAATATATGCTCGAAACACTTCCCTGAACTTTCCTTGACCATCAAAATTCCCTAACATTTCCAGGTGAGTAGACACCCTAGGGTAAATCTTAAAGCCGAAACCTGAAAAATGGAAAAAAATAATATTAAATATAAGTTACACTAATTCTATCCATATAAGATGAGATTAAATAGCCACTATTTTAAAAGGTTCAAAAATATCTCAATACAATGTGAAGATTCCATGCCTAAATCAAAAAAAAAAAATAATAGATAATTACGAAATATTAACTAATCATAACAATGTAATATACGGCTGCGAAGTACTATGGACGTATTCACTATGGGTGTATTTATTTGTGCTCATTTTATGAGCATTTTGCTTCCTCATAAGTATCAAATAAATTTGCTTCCTCATAGAGGGAGGGTTTCCCTAACAAAAGAAAAAAATGTATACTTTCAATATTTTTCAAGCTTATGTTTCTATCTTTCCGAAAATTTTATTTTCAGAAAATCAGAGGGCCCATCAAAATGTAAATTGATGTGTTCTGTTACAATGAAGAACTATCTAACCTACGGTAGTTTTATATTTCAAATTAAAAGTCTTCAAAAGTTCGCCAATAGATCAACCCACGCGTATCGAAGACGTGAACAAATATATGATATACATTATAGTTGTATTCTCAATACTAAAAAAGTTTTCCTTATGCCAACAAGATAAACAATATATTTGTTAAAGTTATAAAACGGTATTGCTAGATCATAAGAGGTCATAGAAAAGGTTTGTCAATAGGCCATTCGACGTGTCTCGAAGACGCAAACAAACACTTCAGAGACAGTACTGTAGTACTTCTAATATGAAAAAAGTTTTTCTCATATAAATAGAATACACAATTTTTTTGAAACTTCATAAATCGGTACTTTTCTGCCATAAAAGGTTCACCAATAGGTCAATCGATGAGTCTCAAGGACGCGAACAAAAACTCTACATGTAATATTGTCGTGTTTTGAATATCAAAAAAGTTTTTTTCATATAAACAGAATAAACAATTTTTTTGACACTTCATAAATCGGTACTGGTGGGTGATGAAAGGTTCATCAATAGGTCAATCGATGCGTCTCAAGGATGCGAACAGAAACTCTACATGTAATATTGTCGTGTTTAGAATATCCAAAAAATTTTTATCATATAAACAGAATAAACCATTTTTTTGAAACTTCATAAATCGGTACTGGTGGGTTATATAAAGTTCATCAATAGGTAAATCGATTCGTCTCAAGGACGCGAACAAATACTTTACATGTAATATTCTCGTATTTTGAATATCGAAAAAAATTTTCTCATATAAACAGAATAAACCATTTTTTGAAACTTCATAAATCAGTACTGGTGGGTTATGAAAAGTTCCTAAATAGGTCAATCGATGCGTCTCAAGGACGCGAACAAATACTTTACATGTAATATTGTCGTATTTTGAATATCGAAAAAATTTTTCTTATATAAACAGAATACACCATTTTTTGAAACTTCATAAATCGGTACTGGTAGGTCATAAAAATTTCAACAATAGGTCGACCGATGCGTTTCATAGACGTGAACAAATAAGCTAGATATCGTCTTGTTGTATTTTGAATATCAAAAAAGTTTTTCTTATATAAACAAGGTAAAATTATTCTTTTTAAATCTCTAAACACAAGAAAAAACTATTTCTAAATGGGCGATATAGCTCAGAATCCTATCAGACCTGGATATCAATCCGAGCTACACTTCATTCAAATTTCATGATCATAGCTCTTTTACTTTTCGAGATATGGTGAACAGAAAAAAGTTACACACACACACGCACATACACACACGGACATTTTTCAAAACTTTATTTTCGAGCTCCTGGGTTCGAATTATATCAAAATATGTCAAAAAAGTATATTTGAAAATTTAGGTCATTACAAACCTCCCTCTATGAGGAAGCAAAATGATTATTAAATCGGCTACTCACTAATAACCATTATCGCCACAGTCTGTAATAAATAAGGTATAATTTTGAGAAAGAAATATCAAATTTAATTCCATAAATAACTTAAATTACCTGATTATTATATTTAAAACATGACCTACACCTAATGAATAAGACCAGATAATACATTTTTAAATTAAAAACAAAACTTCAGATATAGGTATGTTATGTATAAGAATCATTTCCAAATGTATATACAGAAAAAATAGGATGTATAATGTATATTTTTGAAAAAATATATATATATACATATATATAAATATATATATATATATATATATATAATTTAAAAAAAAAGTTAAAAAATCACCGCAGGGTCCCACTAAGAGCAACTGCCATCCAAAAAATGTCAATAGCCCCCAGTAGCACCGCGATAAATCACACCCACGGCCACGTCTCACAACCGTGAGATGGGTGGTCATAGGCAACGACGAAATCACAACGACAGGCCGGCGAAACCCTCGTGTGTCTTGAGGACACGAAGCGACCCAAGGATGACAGCTTTCTGCATCCATCTCGCAAGTGCCTTGGCATATTTTTGGCACGCGGGTATGGCTTTAAGGTTACGAACCAGTGACAGTTTCGCACCTCCGAGAGCACCTATCACAAGGACAATTACTTGTACCGAATATTTTGGGTACAGTCGTTGTAGCTCTCTTTTAAGGTCTTGATACCTCTCCTCTTTTTCTTTCCCCTTTGCAGTGATGTTGTATTCGGACGGAGCCGAGAATTCGATCACGAATATAGTTCGTTTCTCGAAGTCTTGGAGAACAATGTCAGGCCTCGAGTGCGCAACGGAGACTGCTACCCGAAAATCGTAGTTCCAGAAAATTTGGCACTTCTCGTTTCGGACAATCGACTCTATCTCCCTTGGAGCGTTCGGCAGGGCGAATATATATATATATATATATATATATATATATATGACCACCCATCTCACAGTTGTGAGACGTGGCCATAAGTTTGATTTACCGCGGTTCTACTGGGGGCTATTGACATTTTTCAGAGGGCAGTTGCTCTTAGTGGGACCCTGCGGTGATTGTTTAACTTTTTTTTAAATTATATATATATATATATATATATTATACCTATACAGCTATTCTTTTTATAGGAAACATGCACTTAACCACATCCGTAACATTTCTTCCAATTTCAACCTAAACCCAGTCAGAATGGTGACGTCTATCAGAGCGAAAAAACATTATTTAATTTTCAGTTTAATTAAAAAATAAAAACTTACTGCCGAAATATTGAGTTTCTGAATGCGAGTACAAAATGTTTGAGGTAAGAAGTTGTACAATCCGGGTTTTAAAAATCGGCTTTCGCTAATCATTAAGAATCGTATTCTAATTTTTTTTACAGAAATAAAGGCTTAGTCCCGAGATATGGGAACTCTGTTTATTCCGAGGAAATCAAAATTTAGTGCGACGATTTTTCTCTGAAAAGCCTATATAAAAGAAAGCAAATTATTTTCTTTTTTTACAGTAAATGATCATAACTTCAAGAAAAATCGACGCTGAAGGGGAAAAATTATTAGTATGCTAAAATACT
Organism: Andricus curvator; assembly: GCA_932195095.1. Classification (NCBI taxonomy): domain Eukaryota; kingdom Metazoa; phylum Arthropoda; class Insecta; order Hymenoptera; family Cynipidae; genus Andricus; species Andricus curvator. The sequence goes on along the minus strand of CAKNYM010053254.1, from coordinate 335,001 downwards.
ACGCTAAAATTTATATGAAAAATTTATTTTTATTACTATATTTAAAAATGAGAATTCGAACAAATCCTTTTAACACGTCGTGTTTTTAATGTTTTAAGACTTTTTTATGCAATAAATCCTTTTTCGGAAAAATGTTGTTTATCTAGTTCTCAACTTCCAATATAAGGTAATAAATAAAAATGAAGAAAAATTTAGATAAATAACATTCATTTAATTGTATACTTACCTGCAAAATTCTTCTTCGACTTTCAGCATACATATATCACAAAACATGAACCAAATAAATTTCACGGCATTGATAATACCAAATCAATGTTACAAAAAAGTTTATAAAAGAATGCATATTTATACCCTGGGTATAAACTAAAAAAGTATATAATTAAAATATAATTAATCAATTAATTATAATTAATATAATTAAAAATTAAACATATACTTTCCCTGCGGAGGAAAAACGATAGTAAACATAGTGCATAAATAAGAATCAATTGCAAAAAATAAAAATTTCAGATAACATAGTAACATAGACAATATAAAAGTTTTAAATGCTTGTCCATCAACGGATGGTCAAACATTTGATGTAGTTCCCCTCTTCATATTCGGGGCTCTTCGTGGACGTTATTAGACCACCGCAATTGACGAACCGATTTGTACTTCAGCTTCCTATCAAACAAATTTTGAATACCCTAGAACTGCCTTCCTGCTCGAATAGTTTAAAAACCACCGCAATTGACGAACCGATTTGTACTCGAGCTTCCTATTAAACAAATTTTGTATACACTAGAACTGTCTTCCTGCTCGAATAGTTTAAAACCCACCGCAATTGACGAACCGATTTGTACTCCAGCTTCCTATTAAACAAATTTTGAATACCCTAGAACTGTTTCCCTGCTCGAATAGTTTAATTTTCGTCGATGGTCCGCACAATTGATCCATTACAGTAATTAATATCAATGCCAGGTGAATAATCACAGAAGTTAAGGAAATTTGGTCCAACTTAATAAATCATCATTTAACAAGACTATCAATCTCACCTAGTGTAAAATATCAACGCGTCCGAGCAATATTTTACACTGGCCTTTCCTACTTAAAATTCTACATTCATTCCCGAAGTAAACTACCTACCTTCCTATAGCTAATCTAAAAAATTTCAAAATACAAACTCACCAACACACTCTCTCCACGATTCTCATTCATATTGCCCAGGAAGCAAAGAAACCTACACTAGGGATACGTCTCAGGCCGTATCCACAACCTGAGCTTGCAAGCCTTACTTAAAGGTTTCCAAACAAACCAACCAATCCGAAAAGTGTACAGCATTTTTATCTGTGATATATATATATATATATATATATATATATATATATATATATATACCATTAAACCATTTCCCTTTCAGGGTAGGCGTGACACTACCCGATTCGGGTAGTGTTTCTAGGTTTTTCTTGTAGTTATAAATAACTACAAGTGTGGGCTCACCACACCCACGATGTGCCAACAGCACTCATGTCAGTATTCTGGAATGGTCACCCATCCAAGTACTAACCGCGTCCAACGCTGCTTAACTTCAGTGATCTGACGAGAACTGGGTTTTTCAGCGTGGTATGGCCGTATAAAGTATTGAAAATTCAATAACCAAAAATTAATTAATGAGTGTAAGATTAAAAGAAAAAATTTAATATTATATCAATTACTGAAATCCAAATTAAAAACCTCGTATTATGCGAAGAAAATGTTTTAGAACTGGCCTTATTTTCCAGCAATTACCAATTAAATGTTTAAAGTGACTAGAAGTTGATGAATTAAAAACAAATTCTACTTACAATTATTTTTAATTACTTTTGACTTTATCTGAAAACGGTGTACGTTCTGAATGTGCCACTTTGACCCAAATATACTTACGGTATATTTATTGACCTGAAAAAGAAACCTATTCTATGTTAGCAGCGATTTTTCTGACAGTCAAAATCATTAATTTATCAAAATTTACCTCCAATATGAAATTAAAATGAAAAGCCTTTTCTTCTATTCAAAAAATGTGTTTAATTTACTATTCAAATAAATTTGTTTACAAAAAACTATTCTTTATAAGATTAAAAATGTTCAAGAATACTCATACAACAAAATCTCAAATTTATATAAAAAAATAAATCGTTCAATTAGTATCCCTGCAAAAAACGTCGTATTGAAAAGTATTAAAATATATTGACATTTTGAATGCGATTCAATTCTGTTTTCTGTTCCGAAAAAAAGATTTTAAAAGTGTTATTTCGTACTGGTTCGCATTACACTTCATCACGCTGAATGCGAAACGGCAGTGTCGATGATTCGCATTACAAAGTATTGGTTCGCATTAAACTTCAAGACGCCGAATGCGAGATGGCAGTTGTGGATCTTCTGCATTTAAAAGTATAAAAGTAATCAAGCGGTTCCCGTTTATTGTAAAACTTTTTTAAAATAATGTAAAATAAATATATAAATATTAATAAATAAATAAACACTTTATAAAATATTGAATAGACTTTTAATCCGCGGTTACGCATTCAAAAGTATTCCAATAACTTTTAGAATTTGCAAAATTTAAACCAATGCGACATTTCGCATTAAAAAGTTTCCAATTCACGCACAACATTCTTCTCATTCGATCGCATTTAAAATCATTAAAACTAATGCGAACTTTCGTATTAAAAAGTTTTCACCTAACTGAAACATTTCCATCATTAATTCGTATTGAAAAGTATTCAAACCAGTACGAACTCTCGCATTAAAAAGTTTTCACTCGATAAAAAATTTCGTCTCATTCTATCGCATTCAAAAGTATTTAAACATATGCGAATTTTCGCATTGAAAAGTTTTTACCTCGCTCAAAAAATGTGTCTCATTCTTTCCCTTTCAAAAGGATTCAAAGTAATGCGAACCTCTGGATTTAAAAAGTTTTCATTTCGCTCGGAAATTTTCTCTCATTCGGTCAGAGTAGAAAGCATTAAAACGAATGTAAAGTCTCGCATTAAAAAGCATTGCGTGCAAAAATTTTTATCTTTCGTATTCAAACGCATTCAGGAATTTAATGTTATATAAGAAGTATCGCATTTAAACGTTTTCGGCTAACCTCCAATGCGAAACTGACCCATAACAGACTTCACGGAAACAAATCGTGAATGCGAAACAATACTTTTGAATTTTACATTTCTTGCAGGAATAACATCCCGCAGGTGTTCATTGCATTGCATAAAAGAAATGGACAGCAAAGGCTACATATTCATTTTCCACCAAACTTCCTTTGATTCGCGAATAGTCCTGTCTCTTTTCTTGGTTTCATAATATTTATTGTTGTCCAAAATTTGACTTTACAATGTTTTTATAATGAAAATAATGCGCAGTTTCCATTATAGTTTATAATGGATTCACGCATGAAATGAAAACAAAATTAATTTTCGAAGGAATGCAAACACCAAGAAAAGTCTGAACCTGAGCTAACAAGAAATATTTAAACAATTATCCATTTGCTGGTAGAACCAGTGGTCACTATGTCGTCTGAACTCATTACAACCTATTTCCTAGTGGTTTCGGACCATGCGCCTGCCACTTGATGGAAATAAGAGGAACTCGAAAATCAACTCACCAGTGCGTCCCTCGAAGCGAAGACAGCAAGTAATCCTAAGCTCACCTGAAAGTTAATGAACTTCACATTAGAATATTAAAATTTTGAAATTGAACTAAATAAGTAAAATAGTTTTGGAAATTAACAGAATTATTAACATTTTCGGATGGAAAAAATAATATATATTAAAGCTTACTAGTTACCGATGATCGTAAACCAAGTCGTAAGCAGTATTTATGTATAAGAACAGCTTTTAGTAGAAAATTTGACAAACGTAACACGTATAAAACGAATATTTTTAACTGAGAAATTTTTATAAATTGAAACAATTGTTGAATTGACAATGTAAAACAATTGTTGTGATTGAAAACTTTTAATGAATCGTTAATTCACGAACGAATCTGTAATTCTGTATGATCTACAGGGTAGCCGCGAAACTTCATTATTATTTATTATTTTCCCCAACCATTAATATTTAAAGACCAAAATTCTAATCTTGTAACATTTTTATTACTGGTAGAATCTTTTATAATTGAAATAACACACTTTTAAATTTAAATGTATACATTTAGAATGTATTATTCTCAAGACTGCCGCAGCCGAATTTACTTGGGAAAGTGAAAAAGTGACTCATTTAAACCGAAAAAGTGTTCAAAAGTGACTAATTCCTAAACCAAAAAGTGACAAAAAATGACAAATGTGCATTAATAATGTGACTAATGTTCTTACAAATTAAAATAATTCAAAAGAATTTGATGAATTTTATATGCATTCCAGGTGAATTTTAACGAATTCAGGACAAATTCATAAGACTTCAAAGCAATTCAAGTTATATTTCAATTAATTGAAAGAAATGTTTAAAATCTAAAAAAAATTGCATTGTTTTCAGTCAAATTGGAGTGAATTTAGAGGTATTTTAGTGATTTTAGAAGAATTCGATGAAATGTATAAAAATTCATGGTAAATTGAAAAAAAAATCAAGTGAATTGAAAACAATTCAAAAATATGAAAACAATCACTGAATTCATTAAGTTTGAAATAAGTTTAGAAAAATTTAAAGGAATTTTATGAAATGTCTAAGAATTCAAGCTGAGTTTAAAAGAACGAACTGTCTCCTATCACGGAATTTTCAGTAACACGAACACTTTTTACCAGCTCGTAAAAGTCCGTAATACTAGCCCTAGCACTATAATTGACCGATTAGTTTTACGAAAAATTTCGCAATACTAGTCGGTGTCTTAAAAGAATTCAGAATGAATTAAGCAAAAACTATAAAAAACACTGAATGGAGTAGAATTGAGTGAATTTAGAAATTCAAGTGACTTCAAAAAATTCAAAAGAAATCAAAAGAATAAAAAATTTATTAAAATACCTTGAGAGTTTTTAAAATCCCTTAAAATCATTGAAATCCTCGGAAATCTTACAAGATCTATTGGAATTTTTGAAAATATCCTATAATCATGTATGTCCTGTAAAATCGCTTTATAACTTCCAAAATTCTACGAAATTCTTTATGACAATTTTTTCAAATCCCTTAAAATCATTAAAAACTTTGGAAATCCCTCAAAATTTCAAATACCCTAAAATCTTTTGAATCCATTGGAATCCCAACAAATGAATGCAATTTATTAAAATTCCTGAGAATCTTTTAAATAACCCCCTAAATATTTCAAATACTCTGAATTCTTTTAAAATTCCTTGAAATTTGTTAAAGCTCTTGAAAATTCCTGGGGTTAATTTATTGAAACAAAAGTGATTAAAGTGATCTTTTTATTTTTAAAAATTACTATAGTGACTGCATTTTAAAAAAGCGACTAAAAAGTGATTTGAGAGAGAAAGTGACTAAAAGTGACTACGGGAGCCCTAATTATTCTTGACAGTTGCTTCTTACAGCATAAATTCCTCGAATTTCGCCATTTTATTCAAAATCCCTGGCTTTTCCCTGACCAACAAAATTCCCCTTACTTTTCCCTAATTTCCAGGTTTTCCCTGACCACCAGTCGCCCTGGATCTATCATTCAAAAGATTTATATAAAAGCTTGAACAGCAAATAAGCGAAGACCACAATCCTAATAATCTCGGCCTGAAAGTTACGAAACTTCAAATAAAATATCGAAATTGAACTAAATATACTAAAAATGTTTGTCACATTTTCTTCTTCGACGAAATGTTCTTGAGAAAACTTTATGCAGGGTTGCTACAAAATCCCAATTTCAAAATTCCCTGACTTTCTCTGACTTTTCTCTGGCCAATTTTTAATTTTCCCTTTCCGTTCTAAATTTTTCATTCAGGTACGAAAACAACCTTACACCTAGGAGAAAAAAAATGTTAATGCAAAAAAAAGTTTGTTTCTAAATTTATTTGAAACATTTTTATTGACAAAATGATTAATTTTCGGTAAAAAAAAATGAATATATACCATTAAGCCATTTCCCTTTCGGCGAGCCTCAAGGGGTAAGCGTGACACTACCCGATTCGGGTAGTGTTTCTAGGTGGATAGTTTCTTGTAGTAAATAACTACAAGTGTGGGCTCACCACACCCACCACCGCCAACAGCAACGCAGTAGTATCAGACGGTCACCCATCCAAGTACTAACCGCGCCCAACACTGCTTAACTTCAGTGATCTAACGGGAACTGGTGTTTCCAGCGTGGTATGGCCGTTGAATAATCAAGAATAATCAACAAAAATTGTAATAATTGATATTTATACCGAAAAATATTTTAATTTTCAATAAAAAATAGTTGAATTAAACCAAACAATCTAAATTTCCAACAAATTAGTTGAATCCTCAATCAAAACAGACTAATTTTCAAACAAAAGGAGGAATTTTTAACAAAAGAGTTCAATTTTCAAGCAAAAAAGATTTTCCAGTCAGTAAAGAAAAAAAATCTCATCCAAAATGTTGAATTTTCAAACCAAAAAGACGAATTTTCTGCTAAACAGTTGAGTTTTCAACCCAAAAATATAAATTTTCAATCCAATAAAGACGAGTTTTTAACAAAATAAATGAATTTTCAACTAAAAATGATACATTTTCATGCAAAAATATAATAGTTACATTTTCAGTTAAAACATTAATTTTTAAATAAGGAGTTTTCAACATAATAGTTAAATTTTCAGTTAATGAGATGTATTTTTAACTAAAATGATGAATCTTCAACCAAAAAATTAATATTTAACCAAATAGTTACATTTTCAACACAAAGCATAAATTTTCTACGGAAAAGACAGATTTCCAACGAAGTACATGCATTTTTAAATAAAAAAGATCAATTATCAACCAAAAATAGAATAGTTAAATTTTCGGTTTAAAAAGTACATTTTCAACCCAAAAAAAAGCAAATTTTCAACAAAATAGTTCAATCTTCAACCAAAGAAATGAATTTTTAAGCAAAAAGATGAAGTTTCAACTAACAGGGTGTCTAGTGATCAGGCAATTTGAAATTCCCGGGTTTTTCCCGGTTTTTTCCCGATTTTTTCCCGGTCAAATATTTTTCCCCCGACCAAGTTTTATATCTCTTTTTGTGATTTTTAAAAGTCAAAGTATACATAGAAATAGGAATTTTAACATAATATGCATAGAAAAAATCTGCCCGCTGGGCGAGCACACTCTCATCGCGCGCCGTGCGAGTAATTGCGCCGTGCGCAAGTTTGAGCGCGCCTGAGGCGCGCACGGCGCGCACCTGTTGGATCTCGCGCTTCGCGGTCGATCATTGTATATCCACCACATTTTTGCATAGGACTTTTGAAATTATAGGTCAAACCATCAAAAACTAAAATTTAATAATTGTGAATTCTCTTTTGTTAAAGCTCCTTCGGCTTTAACGAACACATTCTCATCACGAGTCTCGTGAGAAAAAAAGGTTAAAAGCAAGTTTTTAGATCTAATTTGAAAAGAATTTTGTTATCAAACATTTTATTGTGCCTTGTGTCTTTCTGTCAACAAATTTAATTTGTTTATTTGTAATTTTATTTTTCACGATTAAACAAAAACTACGCGTCTTATCAAGAAATGATTAATAACCAATTTGTAGCTCTTTTTTGGGTGAACAGCTTTTGCCTATTTATTTTTTTCGTGGCTTGTGTCGTTTTTCGTGAAGATAAATTGTTCGAATTTCCGAGTACTACGAATAGCCGTACATAGAATTTCCAAATCTTAAAAAAAATGGTCTCAACAATTTTGAAAATGCTATAACTTTTTGAAGTTTTATCCAAAATAGCTGGCTTAAGAACTTGTCCTTTTCTCTTAGGTCTTAAAAAAGTGTGCCAAAGCTCAATCCAATCCGATCATTTTTTGGAAAGTTATCGTGCCTACAGACAGACTACACACTACATACAGACTACAGACAGAAAGCTTCTTAAATATCGTTTTTTCTGACTCAGAGGGTCTCAAAACGTGGAGATTCAATGAAAAGCGACTAAGTTAAATGTCACATAAAACCAATACCTTATCATAAGAATGAGAATGTAACAAATTTGATCTTTTGTTTATTTGGTCATGTCATTTTTCACGATTAAAACCAAAACCACGCATCCTATAAAAAAAATAATTCATCACAAGTTTGTTGATCTTTTTTAGATTCGCAATTTTTGCTGATTCATCTTTTTTTGTATCTTGCATAGTTTGACCGCAAAATCGAATTATTGTTGATTCGTCATTATTTTTTGTGGGGTCAAAATTTGAATTTTCGATTTTTCAAGAAAACACAAAAAGTTGTTATGATAATCTTGTAGGTACATAGAATTTTGAACTCTTGAAAAAAATGGTATCAAAAATTTTGAAAATGCTCTAACTTTTTGAATTTTGATCAAAAATAGCTGGCTAACGAGATTGTCTTTTCCTTTTATGCCTTAAAAAATTGTGCCAAAGCTCAATCGAATCTGATCATTTTTTCGAAAGTTATCGTGCCTACAGACTGCAGACAGACTACAGATTACAGACTACAGACAGACACCTTCGTAAAAATTGTCTTTTCTGACTTAGTGGATCTCAAAACGTGGAGATTTGATGAAAACCGACTAAGTCAGATTTTACATAAAACCAGTACCTTCTCTTTAAGATGAGAATGTGAAAAATTACATAAATCGGTCCTTAGAATAAGCATAGGAAGGAAACTTGCGACTGCAGAGAAAGTGGAAATGGAATAAAAAGAAGATAAAGTAGAAAAAAGTAGATTTTTCGATCAAATACACCAAATTCCCGGTCCTAAACAAAATTCCCGGGCTTTTCCCGGTTATTTCACGGTCCAATGAAATTCCTGGGTTTTCCCCGGTTTCCCGGTCCTAATGAAAGAATTTTCGAGTTTCAAGACTAATTCTCAACAAAATAGTAGTTGAATTTTCGACCTAAAATAAAATAGTTAAATTTTAAGTAAACAAATAAATTGTTTGCCAAATAAAATAAATTTTCAAGAAAACAGTTAAAGTTTTGACCAAACGGATGAATTTTCAAAAAAAAAGATAAGTTTTCAGCAAAAAATGGAATAGTTAAATTTTCAGTTAAAAAAATTAATTTTCAAATAAAAAAGCTCATTTTCAACCAACGAAATGAGGTTTCAACCAAAAATATAAATTAGTCACCAAGAAGAAATTTGCAAACAAACAGTTTTTATTTTTAACCAAAAAGATGCAATTTCTACAAAAATAGTTGAATTTTCAACCCGAAAAGACGAATTTTCAACAAAAAAGTTGAATTTGCAACTAAAAAGAATAACTTTCTTTAAAAAATTACTGAATTTTCAACACAATAATGAAATTATCTTCAACTTCAGTTTATCCTCGAGTTTATCGAAAATTCGCTGACTGTCAGGTTTTCCCCGATATTTACTAACCAGTTTTAAATTCCCCAACTTTCCGTGACTTCCTGAAATTCCCTGACCTGTGCCAACCCTATATATGAGAATGTGTAATATTGGCGTATATTATTTCCGCAAAATCATTATTTTCTAAAATCACATGCAAAAACAGAATTTTTAAATGGTATTTTTCATTAAGTAGGAAGGGTGAAACTAAGGGGAAAATATTATTGAATAAATGCTTGATTTAATAAATATATTTAAATTTAATGAAGTCAAAATTGAATATAATAGTATAGTTAAACCTGGATTAAATTATCCCATGAAACCCATTAAATCCCATTATCTCGATCAAACCTGCAATTTGGTACACACAAGTTTTGAAAGACCTCATTTCCCAGAAAGTATTAATGACCTAAGTGGCCGCCTTCTATTTTGAGATATTCAGTGATTTTTTTCTAATTCCATGGATGGTTCAAGCTTTTTTGTTTTTTTTTTTTGTGTTGCAATATTTTTATTTTGAAATGACAATTTTTTAAATATTTTTTTTGCATTTTAATTTTTAGTGAAATAAAAAATGGGTTTAAACATTGTATAATAGTAATTCTAAGTAGTAGTTTGGAATAATATTTCAGACCAAAATGACGCAAAATCTAAACAAAATTAAAAAACTTTCCAAAGCAACTCCTGTTCAATTTGTTAATTATTTTAAGTGTAAATTACATACATTTCTCCACTTAAGTCATATTTATATTTTAAGCAATAAAACATAATTTTATGAATGTTCAGAAATAAATGAAATGTTATTGGCTCAACTCAGTCCACATAAATATTAAGTTAACAATAGTTAATCGTATCAGTTATAATAATATTGTAAGATATAATTAAAGATAAACATAAAACTAAATAAGATTTTACTATAAATTGAAGATATAAAGTTGTAAACGATTTTTGTTGACTTAAAATGCTTTGAGCTTCAAATCCTCAATAATTTTTTGTTAGACATTTTGGGCTAATTTTATGTGGAAAAATTGTGTTCAAAGTCAATATCTATTAATTAGGATTAAGCATGCTTACATAAAGTTGGTCTGAATATTTCCTGATAAGCTTCTGCTAACGAAACGCCCAAAAACGAATTTTCTATAAAACAGTTAAACTTTCAACCCAAAAATATGAATTTTCTACCCAAAAACGTGAATTTTCAACCAATAATGATGAATTCTCAACAAAAAATGTAATAGTTGATACTTCAAACAAAAAATTTTGATTCTTAATCAAAAACAGTTGAATGCAACCAAAAAGATGAATGTTTTAGTTTTTTTTTTTTACTTTTTTGTAAAAAATTTTCCACCAGGGTTTATGTGGAAAAATTAAGTATGAAGTAAATATCTACATATTCAATAGGATTAAGTATACTTACATAAAGCTGGTCTGAATATTTCCTGATATGCTTCCTCAGATTCCCCTTCTTTGAATTTCCTCAAATATGGTACAGTTGCCTCTGAAGATTTGTTTATATAAGTATATTATGATAGGCTATAAAATATATTTTTTTAATAAACATAATCTTAAATCAAAATTTCAGAAGTTAGATTTTATGAAAGAATATGATATGTATAAATGAAAAAATTAGAAAAAGTTTTATAATAATTAAAGAATGTTTCATATCCTAAACAATTAAATTAAATGTATAAACAGAAATTCTTCTCTAAAAATGCGAATTCTCTGAAATGAACTGAATAAAAATAAACTGTAACAAAAGAATAATAACCTACTTGAAATTATTATTGATAATCTGATGATATGCTGTTAAATTTTTTGTCCACAAAAAGTTATTTGCCTCGTAAGAAAATAAAATCAACTTCTAGCCCAAAAAGTTAAAAAAAAGCAATTGTGAACATTTTCGATCACAAAAAAACCGTTAATAATCACAGAAAAATATGACGGCCATTAAAACAATAATGGTGGAAAAAACGAACGCTATTACAATGCAAAATTTATATTTTTTCGACAATTCTATAAAAACACCTTTAATTCTCATGATACAGATAATTATAAATTGACTTCGTATTTCTAGAAAGAGACGAACGATTGAGACATTAAATGTTCTAAACTTGTTAAACACGATTAAAATAAACGAAAAAGAGTAAGTATTTTGAGATTGGTGATTTTGCGTTATTTTATATAACAAAATATATTATATTGACAAAACGATCTTAACAGTTATAAAATTCACACTGGACACTCGACGAATGAAAAAATAATATTGAAACACATTAGAACCAACTCCCTCATTAAAATACTACAGGAAAAAAGACTAGCAAAAGTTTTATTTTGTGATCGACAAGATTCAATAAAAGGGTATGTATAGTCATTTTGTATGTAAACATTTGCGAATACGTATATACATAGAGCAAGGAGAGGAACGTAAAATGCCAATAATTAGCTCCAAAAAAATAAACGAAATTAATCATTTGAAAGCATATTCGTAACAAAAAGGTTTACGGGCAGTTATAACTCGCAGTAAGAAAAACGCGATAAAACATTATTTCATTGTTTCAAAAACGGATTGTGATGGAAAAATAACCGCCAAAAAAACGAGCTCCAAAGGAATATTTGCAATATCGATGGCAATTATGAGATAAGTACAAAATGAGGACAAAATTACGTTATAGTTCAAACCGATTGCGAATTTAAAATAGTCGGGGAACCACATATTTATCTCAAATAAGTTTTACAATCCCGTGAGCGCCTTACCGCGATTTACCCACCGACGCCATTTTGTTAATTTGTTCCAGTTTGTTCGCGCATTTGCGAACTAATCACGTGACATCCGCATTTGATAATTTAGAATTTATTTAAATAAGGTCAACGCCGTTGTTTTAGATTCTGATTTTATTCGCGGATGTAGCAAATCTTTCTCAATTTTGTTTATGCGAATAAAATAAGAAGCACTGTATCTTTGGTTCGTTGTAGTGATTTTTGTGTCGATTTCCGGTTGAATATCGAAAATTTGAACGCGATCGATATATCGATTGCAGTCTCACTTGTCTGAAGTTGCACAACGACAGTGAACGGACGGAGTCGGAGACAGTCGGAGATTCGGAGAAGATGAAACGAATATAGTAAACAAAGAAGCTCGCAAAACTGTTGTTCCGGGTAAATGTCTAATAACAGTTTGACAGTTTATTAGAGACAAAATTCGGTGTGATTAATTGTTTCGTGTTTGATTATGCTTCGAACAGTAGCCTAAAAGAAATCCTGCCATTAAATATATATATATTTGCTATACGTAGGGTGACCAGACGTCCTCATTTAGGAGGACATGTCCTACTTTTCGCTTGCTTGTCCTCCTGTCCTCCTAAACTTTGGAAAACCCATAAAATGTCCTCCTTTTTGGTCAAAAGACAAAATTTACCTTTTTCTCATAAAATGTTCTGGAAAATATGCTAATTTCAATAAGTAATTGAATGTATTAATTATATTTCTTTGCATGTGTCAGCAAATAAACATTTAAAAAATTGATAATCCAACAAAAAAATTTAATTTTGGTCTTATTTTGGGGGTGGCGAGGTTAGGTCCTCCTTTTTCCACTTGGGCATCTGGTCACCCTAGCTATACGTGTTCTGTAGCTAGTTTAACATCGAAAGTGATTTTCTCTGAAATCGCCAACCTCCAAATATTTTACTTTTTTCATTTATTTCAACCGTGTTCAAAAGTTTAGAACATTTAATTTCTATTTCGTTCGTCTGTTTCGAGAAATATGAAGTCAATCTACTTTCATTTTTCTACGTTCATTTTTCCACCATTGTTGTGTTGATGGCCATCATCTTTTGCGAAGATTACGGGTCGTCCAGACACTACGTTATCAATTTTAGTCTATATTTGACCCCCCATCCCCTCGTTGACAATCGTAATTCCCCCCCCCCCCCGAAAAGTTACGTAGCCCAAAATTCTATCAAAACACGGGAATGAGGTTTATTTTTCACGAAAAAAGGGTACATTTCTAGCAAAAATAGAACAATGCAATTTTCAGAAAAAACAAAAATAATTTGTAACAAACAAACAAAATTAGTTTTCAACAAAAAAGTTAAATTTTCAACCAAGAGGGTGAATCTTAGAAAAATATGAATTTTTAATAAACTAATTCAACTTTTCAACCGAGCAGTTGAGTTTTCAACTAAAAAAGATGAATTTTTAACCAATTAGTTAAATTTTTAACCAAAAAGATCAATTTTTCAGCAATAAGATTGAATGATGATTGAATTCAGTTAAATTTTCAACCCAAAAATATGATTTTTTGACAAAGAAGTTAATTTTCTACCAAAAAGTTAAATTTTCATCAAAGTAGTTTAATTTTTAAACAAGTATTTAAATTTAAACCAAAATATAGGATGTTCTAACAAAATTAATTTTCAACCAAATAATTTAATTTTCTGCCATATTGTTGAATCCTCAACCAAACCAAAATAATTTAGACCCAAACATTTGCATTTCGAACAAAAAGAATGAATTTTCATCCAAGAAGATTAATTTTCGACCAAAAAGATCAATTTTCCAGCAATAAGATTGAATGATGATTGAATTCAGTTAAATTTTCAACCCAAAAATATGATTTTTTGACAAAGAAGTTAATTTCCTACCAAAAAGTTAAATTTTCATCAAAATAGTTTAATTTGTAAACAAGTATTTAAATTTAAACCAAAATATAGGATTTTCTAACAAAATTAATTTTCAACCGAATAATTTAATTTTCTGCCATATTGTTGAATTCTCAACCAAACCAAAATAATTTAGACCCAAACATTTGCATTTCAAACAAAAAGAATGAATTTTCATCCAAGAAGATTCATTTTCGACCAAAAAGATGAATTTTTAACAAATTACATGAATTTTCAACTAGAAAAGATCAATTTTCAATATAAATATTAATATGATTTTTCAACAAAAAAATTAATTTTCTGCCAAAAACTTAAATTTTCGTAAAAATAGTTTAATTTTTAAATAAGTTCATTTTCAACAAAATAGTTTAGTTTTCTACTAAATTCTTGAATCACCAATCAAACCAGATTAATTTAGACCCAAGTAGTTGCATTTTTAATCAAAAAGGATGAATTTTCAACGAAAATGAAGGATCTTAAAAAAAAGAACTTTCAACGAAAGGGTTCAACCCAAAAGATTATTTTTTATCCCAGAAGTTTAATTTTCTAAAAATGGAAAGTAGTTCAACTTTTAAAATAAAATTTTCAACCAAATACTAGAATTTTTAACCAAGCGAGGTGAATTGCGAAACAAAAATATAATAGTACACTTTTAAACGAAAAGTAGTTGATTTTTCTTGTTGGGTACTATTAATTCAGTTGGTATTTAAGCGGAAACCCGAGAAATATAGGAGAAAGGGTATGTTTATTAAAAACAAAGAAAAAAGAATTAATTTAAATTTATTGTCAAGAAACGTACTAAATGTTATCTAAGTTCTTAATGTTACGTAGTTTTTAGCGTGACCCCCCC
>CAKNYM010053254.1:282984-319991 GCA_932195095.1 Andricus curvator | reverse complement strand
ATAGTTTGTGGACGATTTTATTATCCAAATTTTAGGTCATGACCAGTAGAAAAGTTGCACAATTTCGTGTTTTTGACCTTTTCGGGCTATGAGGTTTTTTTTCGATTTTCGTACGAGGCGAGTGACTTTTTCTGGACAGTATAATTAACAGTGTCATCAGATTATTATCAATAATAATGTCAAGTAGGTTATTCTTTTATTACTAATTTTGATTAAGTTCGTTTGGAAGATAGTCAAGATTTTTTTTTTCATTTCGATTATGCTACAATTGTTTTAACTTTAACCTAATTTTTTATGACTTTTTTTATTGTTTCACCTTTCAGTTAGTAGTACTTAGGTTTTTAAAAATTTAGAGAAAAATTTATATTTATACATTCAATTCTATTGTTTTCAGGGTGCACAGTCTTTCCTCTGTTCCCCTGCATTTCCCCTTTTTCTCCCTATTCGCGAATAACTTTTTCGTTTTTAAATTAAGCTTCAAACGTAAAGTATTATTTCGTTGAATCTATATAAAAATTAAATATTTTTGAAATTAACTATAATAAAGTGCGATGGTCTGTTTGGCTACATTGAAGATTTTTTAGTGGGAGTTGAAACCAGGACCCAACCTCGCAAAATTGAATTGCCTCATTTTACTCCATAAATACTAGAATTACATATTTTTTAGATAATTAGGGCCTATGTTTTAATCAAATCTGTATTCAGAGTGCAAAATTGGCTAATTTCAATAATTTGTGTGTAAAACGTTTTTTTTATACTCTGGTTAGAACAAAACGATAAACGTTTTGCCCAAAAACTATTGAAATTAGCAAATTTTTCACTCCGAATACAGATTTTATTTAAAACATGAATAGACCCTAATTATCTAAAAAAGATGTAATTCTAGTATTTATGGAGTAAAATGAGTTAACGAGTTAAATGAGTTAACGAGTTAAAATTGAATTAACGATTTATTAAAATATTTCAACTTTAAAAATTGTTTTACTATGCCAATTAAACCATTGTTTCAATTTCTAAACATTTCTCAAGCAAATTTTGTACTAAAAACTGTACTTATAAAATTTAATACTGTTAACGACTCGGTTTAGGGTCATCAGTAACTAATGAGATATATTTTATTTTTACCACCCAAAAATGATAATACTTCTATTAATTTCTAGAATTATTTTACCTATTTACTTCAATTTCATTATTTTAATGAGAAGTTTATTAATTTTCAGGTGAGCTTAGGATTGCTTGCTGTCTTCGCTTCGAGGGACGCACTGGTGAGTCGTTTTTCGAGTTCCTCTTATTTCCATCATGTGGCAGGTGCATGTTCCGAAACCACTGGGAAATAGGTTGTAATGAGTTCAGACGACATAGTGACCACTGTTTGTACCAGCAAGTGGATAATTGTTTAAATATTTCTTGTTAGCTCAGGTTCAGACTTTTCTTGGTGTTTGCATTCTTTCGAAAATTAATTTTGTTTTCATTTCATGCGTGATTCCATTATAAACTATAATGGAAACTGTGAATTATTTTCATTATCGTAACTTTTGTAAAGTCAAATTTCGGACAACTATACATATTCTGAAACCAAGAAAAGAGACAGGACTGTTCGCGAATCAAAGGAAGTTTGGTTGGAAATGAATATGTAGCCTTTGCTGTACATTTCTTTTATGCAATGCAATGAACACCTGCGGGATATTATACTAATCGAACTTTTTATTTTTTCATATAAATTGAAGATTTTCTTGTATGAGTATTCTTAAATACTTTAATCTTATAAAGAATAGTTTTTTGTAAACAAATTTATTTGAATTGTAAATTAAACACAATTTTTGAATAGAAGAAAAGGCTTTTCATTTTAATTTCATATTGGAGGTAAATTTTGATAAATTAATGACTTTGACTGTCAGAAAAATCGCTACTAACATAGAATAGGTTTCTTTTTCAGATCAATAAATATACCGTGAGTATATTTGGGTCAAAGTGGCACATTCAGAACGGACACCGTTTTCAGATAAAGTCAAAAGTAATTAAAAATAATTTTAAGAAGAATTTGTTTTTAATTCATCAACTTTTAGTCACTTTAAACATTTAATTGGTAATTGCTGGATAACAAGGCCAGTTCTATAACATTTACTTCGTATAATACGAGGTTTTTGGTTTTGAATATTAAATAGTTTCTTTTAATCTTACACTCGTAAATTGATTTTTGGCTATAGAATTTTCAATACTTTATCACAGAGAAAAATGGTTTACACTTTCGGGATTTGTTTGTTTGTTTGTTTGTTTGAAAAGCTTTAAATAAGGCTTGCAAGCTCAGGTTGCGGATACGTCCCGGGATGTATCCCTAGTGTAGGTTTATTTGCTTCCTGGGCAGTGTAAATGAGAATCGTGGAGAGAGTGTGTTGGTGAGTTTGTATTTTGAAATTTTTGAGATGTAGCTATAGGAAGGTAGGCAGTTTACTTCGGGAATGAATGTATAATTTTAAGTAGGAAGGGCCAGTGTAAAACATTGCTCGGACGCGTTGATATTTTACACTAGGAGAGATTGATATTCTTGTTAAATGAAGATTTACTAAGTTGGACCAAATTTCCTTAAGTTCTGTGATTATTCACTTGGTATTGATATTAATTACTGTAATGGATACATTGTGCGGACCATCGACGGAAATTGAACTATTCGAGGAGGGAACCAGTTCTAGGGTATTCAAAATTTGTTTAATAGGAAGCTGGAGTACAAATCGGTTCGTCAATTGCGGCCGCTGTATGTACATTACGATACTGTCCACTGTCGCAAAAAAACTTTTAAATGCACCGTCGTCAAACAAAATAGTATATGCGCCAATGCGCACAATTCGGGTCTTCACGCGACTCACTATGTTATCTGAAATTGTTATTTTTTGCAATTGATTTTGATTTATGCAATATGCTTACTATCGTTTTTCCTCCGCAGGCAAAGTATATTTAAAATTTTGAATATGTAATTTTGATGATCCACAAATTTGTAGCTTTCTTGGTATTTTGCAGCATTACGTATACCATTGTTCTTCCTCCACGGTTCAAATTCATTTTACAATTGTACGCAATTTTATACTTTTTTAGCATTATGCCCGGAGTATAAATTTGCATTCTTTTATAATCGTTTTTTAACATTGATCTGTGGATTTACGGGCATTAAAAATTTTTATATTATCTATGTCACTATTGTTTTTCCTCTACAGGCAAAGTTCATTTTATATTTCAAATACTTGAACACAGAATTTGTTACTTTTTAAATATTCTGCAGTATAATGTTTACTATGGTTTTTCCTCTATAGGTGAAATTGAGTTTGCACTTTAAATTTGATGCTTTATTTAATATTTTGCAGATTGCATTCTTTTGTAATCCACTCAATGCCCCGGGGTATAATTTGCATTAATTTATTCTCGTTTTTGTGGCATTGATTTGGTACTATCGATACCGTGAAATTTTTTGTTGATTTTATGTTTATCTTCTGTGATATGCTGAAAGTGGAAGAAGACTTTTTTAAGTGAAATGAAAATAAGTGGAAATGATATAAATGTTATGTATCTAGCTATTGCTTTTAATTTTTCTTCATTAGGTTATATTCACGGGTATTTTATTATATCCAGATAATCATATTTGTTAATATATGATAAAACTTCGTTCAATTATATCTTTATTGTATTTGACTTTTTTTAAAGGTGCAAATGTTTATGGTTGTCGCAATCTCATTAATTTTTTTTTGTTACAGGTTGAAATTGGACAAAATTGTACAGATAGTGATTGTTTTCTAAGAACACGTATACCTATATGTTAGTAAGTATCCGATTTAATAACCCTTTATTGTATTTTAATTTTATGTAATCTCTTAATAATCAGTTGTTTTTTGTTTCTTTTAGGTGCAAAATCTTTACTATCTTGTATATTGAGGTATTTTTCAACCTTTATTAAAATTAGCATCTATTTAATCTCTAATTTTTTCTTAGCAGAGGGGGTGGGGGTTCAGCCACTATGGCAATTTTCTTAATCGCACTAGAGTGTTTCAAAAAATCGAGTTTTGAATTCTTTTTATCGAAACCTAAAAATTTCTTACTAGTTCAGAAAAATGATATCTGATAAATTTGAGCAAAGGAAGCTAATCCGTGACTACGAATACATAAAGACTTTTTAATTTACTCAAAAGGTTTTACGATAAGTGAAGAGTGACATAATTTTGTAGCTATAATTGAATCTTTTTATACAGTTTTATACATCTAACTTTAAATTTTTAATTTATTATTTCTATTCATACCTGCTGCATTAATTTTAAGCGTGTAATTAAATTCATTAATTCTTGGAATTATTGTCTTTGTTTCAGTTTTCCATATTTGAATCCATGAGGTATGTTGATTAAAATTTATAGTGTAAATTTAGGATGTTTTTGAATGGTTAATTTATAGATATAATTTCATTACATTTTGAGGGCCTACAGTGTCTAGACCTAATGGGATTATTTTACTTTGTTTTAGGGGCCGTGATCAAATTACGTAATGTCTTTTTTTCGGGTGGTTGGGCAACGATCTTTCTATGCTGTCTTACATGGGGGGGGGGGAGGTTACATGATCAAAACCGTTTCTTACGAAAGATACTTCCATGTACGCGAATAACTTAAAAACAAAAGTTGAACCGTTTTTATTATAAACAACTATTAGTTAGCTCAATCTAGTGCTTACAGTAGCCCCTATAGTACATTAAATATAAAAAATGTATCTTACTTTGTTGATAACTGTAACTTGTAATTTACCGAAAAATATTAGTAGTTCCTAGTAATATTAGTATTAATATTAAAAGTAATAATCATAAATTCACGAAATAATAATAAATGAATAAACAAAACAAGGGTCATCCATAAATTACGTAAGCTGCCCCCCCCTCTAATCTATTTATCGCAGGCTTCACAGTCTATCCCCTTTTTCTTGCTTATTTTTAAATGCAAACTGAATTAATAGAACGCAATAAGAAAATCCAACAATGCTCAAATACGGTGGCGAGTACATACCTCACAGGTTGTGCGAATTAATAAATTTATGTATCGAGACGGGGAAAGTCCCAGACGATTGGAAAAAAGCGATTATCGTACCAATATACAAAAGAAAGGGAGATAAAAACAACTGCAGTAATTACAGAGGTATCAGCCTACTAAGTACCGTAAGTAAAATGTACTCAAAAATACTTATTCGTAGGGTAATGGAAATCACAGAAGAAAAGATATGGGAAGTCCAAAGTGGTTTTATGCCAGGAAGATCATGTACCGATCAGATATTTAGCCTAAGACAGATCACAGAAAAAAGCTTGAGAGTAGGAAAGAAAGTTTTCTGTGCATTTATTGACCTAGAAAAAGCATTCGACACGGTAAATAGAAGTAAACTTCGGGAAGTTCTTAAAGCGTACGGAGTAAATGGAGGGCTCCTGCAAGCAATAAAAACAATATATACAGGTAGTAAAGCGAGCGTAAGGGTAAACGGGAAACTGAGTGACTGGTTCGATATTACGCAAGGCGTGAAACAAGGATGCGTTATGTCCTCGTGGCTATTTATCATGTTCATGGATAAGTGTCTAAGAACTGCACTCTTCGACGAAGAAGGTGTAGATCTCCAAACAGTTAAGGTACGTGGGTTAGCTTTCGCAGATGACAAGATTGTTATGGCAGAATCAGTCGAGGACTTGCAAAGAATGTTGAATAAACTTCATACAAGCATGAAGGACATGGGACTCAAAATTAACGTAAATAAAACAAAAATCATGGTGTTTGAGGGAAAGAGTGAGAAAACAATGTGCAACATTGTCCTAAATGATGAGAGATTAGAACAAGTTGACAAGTACGTATACCTATAGGTAGTCTATTCACTAGCGACGGAAAAATAGATGGGGAGTTAGATAGGCGCATAAATAAGGGTAAACAGGTTATCGGTAGACCAGGGTCCATCCTAACAAATAAAAACATATCAAAAAAAGCTAAAATGGCCATATACAATTATATATTCGTACCGACTGTACTATACGGTAGCGAGACATGGACCTGTCAAGAAAAGGACAGGAGTAAAATTAACGCGATCGGCATGAAACCTCGGCGCATAATATGCGGGAAAACACTGATGGACAAAGTCCGAAACGAGACAATCCTCAAAGAATGTGGTGCAAAAGAGACAATAGTTGACACATGGGAAAGAAATCAGTTAAGATGGTTCGGATATCTTGAAAGAATGAAAGATGAACGACTGACCAAACAAGTGTATAAAGGTAAAGTAAATGGCAGAATGCCCAGAGGTAGACCGCCGAAAGAATGGTTAGAATCTGTAAATGAGACATTAATCCGTAGAGACATAAGAAGCCATAGAAACACAAGAGCTTGCATGAAAAAATGCATGGACGTGAAGGAAGCCAGAGTAGTATGCCAGGACAGAAAAGTGTGGCGACAAATAGTTTGTAAACAGAGTGACAGTAGAATGAATGACGCCTGAAACAAAGATCTTGGATACTAATGGGCCCAAGTGGAGAACCATACATAACAATTTTGTGAGGCTCTTCACTTGGGGTGATCGCTAGAGAGATTGATCAGCAACCTGGGTCGGAGCAGTGTTGCGGAATAAACGTGTCATTTAAATAAATAACACGAGAATTCCAGATCAATCTAAAATATATATACCTAACGCTTATATACCTATCTACCACATACCTATATACCTACCTACCTTATACCTATATACCCATATGCACACTACTATTCTCCAACCGAGCAAGTCACGCCTACCCCGAAAGGAAAATGGCTTAATGGTATAATAAGAAAATCCAACTATTTTTGTTTGAAAGTTGATTCTTTTCAATTCAAAAGTCTGCCAATAATTTTTTACAAGAATTCCTATTTTTTGGTTAAAAATTGTATTATTAGGTTCAAAATTTAGTAATTTTGTTCAAAACTTAAAAATGTTGTTCACATGTCATACTTTTTGGTTAAAAATTCAAGTATTTTGTTCAAAATTCATATTTTTGGCTTGAAAATTGAACAATTTGATTGAAATTTCTTTTCTTTCTTGTCAGACAATTTTTTTTGGTGTAAAAAATCCAAGTATTTTGTTAATCATTGGTCTTTTTGGTTTAAAAATTCATCTCTTTTTTTTAGAAATTTCATATTTTTTTGTTAAAAATGCAACTGTCTGGTTAAAAGTTAATCTCTTGCGGTTGAAAATTAACTTTTTTGTTGAAAATTCACATTTTCTGGTTGAGAATTCGACTATTTTCTTGAAAATTCGTATTTTCGCCTCGAAAATTTGACAATTTGGTAGAAAATTTAACTACACCAGAGATTCGCTATTTGAACGCGCGATCGGACGCGTTATATGAATTCCTAGAATTGCTGGTCCCTACAGTTTCTTAGGGGGCAGGGCGAGAGACGGTTGCGACTCCGCCTCTGAAGGGACGCATGCACTATATGACTATACTACTCAGTCAAGTAGATTGCGCAATATTATGGGAACGGTACAGGCGGCCCTGCCTGTTTACGTTTCGCTGTACGCGTTATATGAACAAGGCCATTTTCAGGCAACCCCCGAGATTGTTCATCTATCGAGTCTCTGGTGTACAGGTATTTGTTCGAAAGTTTAACTACTTTGTTCAAAATGAATTTTTTTTTATTTGAAGATTCTCTGGTTAAAAATTAATTTTTTTAACTGAAAATTTTATTCTATAATCTATCTATTTACCTTTTTTCTGATTCTTATATAATTTCTCGTCTTCTTTCGAAATCCTTGGAAAAATTAAAAAAGTTTAGAATTGACGAAATGGCGGCGGTTTCTCTGAAAATATTAAAAATAAATGTACTCATACACTCCAGCGTTTTTTTTTCTCTTGATTTTTTTCAACATTCGTCCTAATGTTAAGAGTATATTTTATTATAATCATGATGCCATGATGTCAAAAATTTGTTTCGGCAAATCGGTTTTCCTTTGGAAAACAACATATTTGAGTGGCAAATGATTTTGTGACTTGAAAATGGACTGCCTGTCTGATTTGAAATGAATTCGCCCTATTCCATTTTTGGTTGGATATTTATATTTTTTAGTTGGAAATTCAACTATTTTGTTTAAAATTCATTTATTTGGTTAAAAAATTGTCCTTTTTGCTGGAAAATTGATGTATTTTGTTCAATATTCGTCTTTTTTGGTATAAAATTCTATTTTGTTAAAAATTCAACTCTTTGGTTGAAAAATAACTTTCTTGTTGAAAATTCATATTTTTTTAAGGAAAATGGCTTAATGGTATAATAACAATATTCAACTATTTTGTAACAAAATTCTTCTATTTGGCTTTAAAATTTAACAATTTGGTAAAAAATTCTGTTTTGTAAAAAATTCGTTTTTTTCATTGAAAATTATTTTTTTGTACTGAAAATTATTTTTAAAAAAAATTGAACTATTTCATTTTTTGTTGTTTAAAATTGATTTTTTTAGTTTAAAAATTCAAATAATTGCTTAAAAATGTTTTTACTTTGTTGAAAAATCGTCTTTTTTGGTAGAAAATTAATTTTTTTGTTTGAAAATTCCCCTTTTTGGGTGAAAGTTCAACTTTTGTTGAAATGTAGTAAAAATATTTGCTTGGTTAAAATATCAACTATTACATTTTTTGTAGAAAATTTTAAAGAAAAATTCGTCATTTTGGCCTCAATAATCAACAAATCGGTAGAAAATTCTACTTTTAAAAAAAAATTAGTTTAAAAAAAATTGAAAATCAATTTTTTTGAATGAAAATTTAACTACATATTTCATTTTTTGTTAAAAATTGATCTTTTTTAGTTTAAAAATGAACTGCTTGGTTGAAAATCTATATAATTTGTTGAAAACTCGTCTTTTTTGGTAGAAAATTAATTTTTTTGGTTAAAAATTAATCTCTTTGGTTGAAAATTAATCTCTGATTGAAAATTCAACTGTTTTTTAATTATAGTAAAAATCTTTTCTTGCTTAAAATATCAATTATTACATTTTTTGTTGAGAATTAATATTTTTTGGTAGAAAATTAATCTTCCTGGTTGAAAATACAACTATTGAGTTAAAAATTTATGTTCTTTGTTGAAGATTCATATTTTTTAGTAGAAAACTTATCTTCTTCGTTTAAAAATCAACTATTTGGTTGAAAATGTATGTAATTTTGTGAAAATTCATCTTTTTGGTAGAAAATTTATCTTCTTGTTTAACAATACTTTGCTAATTCATAAGAATCAGTGAGATTGTACCAAAATTTATGGACCCTAACAAAGGGGGTTAAGTAGTTTAAAATTTCAGAAAAAACTTCGTAATTTATGCACGGTCCCTTACTATAATTATTTTCTCTGATTTTCATTTTTAAATATTTTGTTCGGTTTATTGTAATTTTTGATTCTATCTAGTTTTCCTGTTTATTGGCTAATTTTTTTTACAAAATATGTTTTAATTCTTTATATTCTTTGTCATTTTAATTCAAATTTATATTATCCCGCTTCTTCTTCAGCGATGTCACAATTTTAGGGAATTTTATGTGGTGGAAAGTTCGAGGTCTAGTGGAAAATGTTCGAGATTCTAGGGGAAACGCGTATCACATTTAGAAAGAGAGAGGCCGATGAATTTTCTTTTTCTAAAATGCGTTTGCCCCACCTGCCCCCACTGATTCAGTGAAAACAGTGAAAATAATGCAGTGATTTGTGATAAGAGTGACTTTTATTGTTAATTTGCAACAATATAGAGCCGGTAAATTGTTATCCGGCCAAACAAATGATAAAGTTGACCGATTGTACGTCCAACGCGTGAGTATATAAAAGGTTAATTCTACAAGAGTAAAATCATTTTGTACACTTATGAATATAAACACAACACATGATTGGAGCAAAAAGTATTTCTTGTAAAAATATTTTGTATTTTTTATCAAATCTTTGTAGGTAAGAGTGTCATCCAGAATTCAATCACCTAACCTATAATTTATGTCGTTTTACCAGAGGTTTTACTTTCATTTCACACCAATTTTGCTCCGAATTCTTGAGGTTTTGCCAAATTTCCCTGAGAATACAAATCTATCTAAAATACATAATTTTCGTCTTCTACCAATTAAAAAAATTAGCTTTATTTTATAACATGTAAATAAAACTTATTGTTTCAATTTATGCCAATTTTTCCTAAATTGTGTGTATACAAACGATTGCAAATTTATATTCTCTCTTATTCATATTTCAGAAAGCTGTACCTGAATTTACAAATTAATCACGAAGAATGGCAGACAATGTGGTGAAATTTGCTAAGTTGAGATCTGCTACAGAGTCTAGTTTCTGGGCAAAATTCTCTGAGCTGAAGATTGACAAGTTCAAGTTGGAAGATAAAATAGATATACCTTTGTGGGGAAGTTACAGTTTAGATGAGCATCGATCGAATCCATTGTTTTTGGATTATACATCTTTTAATGAGTAAGAAAATCCAGAGTTATATTTATAAGCTTAGTTTAAACTCTAGCTGGGCTTTTCTCCTTTTATCTTTAAATATATGATATTTGAAAATACAATTGTTCATTTTACATAGACAAAATTATTCTATTCAAAATTAGAATAGGCTACTACGAGTTGAGAAAGTTTTTCAAAACGACTGAAAAATCCCGAAAAATAAAATTCCCGAATTATAATACTCCCAAATAATAAATTCCCGAATAATAAAATTCCCGAGCAGTTTATTATATTATCAAATTGGAAAATTCCCGAATAATAAAATTCCCAACAGTTCATAATATTACCGAATTTAAAAATTCCCAACAAAAAATGGCAGAATTATAAAATATCTGAACTAGAAAATTCGCGAATTATAAAATTACCGAATGTAAGCAATTACATTTTTTATAAATAAATAAAATTTTACTTGTAATAATTTAATTAATTTTATGAATAAAAAAATTTAATTATTTAAATTCGGGAATTTTCTAGTTCGGATATTTTATAATTCGGCAATTTTTTGTCGGGAATCTTCAAATTCGGTAATATTATAAACTGTCGGGAATTTTCGAATTCGAAATATTATAAACTGTCGTCCCATAATTTAATTCATTTTACAATTAAAATAATTTTAATTGTTTAAATTCGGGAATTTTCAAGTTCGGATATTTTATAATTCGGCAATATTCTGTCGGGAATTTTCCATTTCGAGAATTTTATTATTCGGAAATTTTATTATTTGGGAATTTTATTATTCGGGAATCTTCCAATTCGGGAATTTTACAGTGTGGGGAATTTTATTTTGCGGGATTTTTCGGTTCCAGTTTTTTTATTTTACGTAATTATTATAATTAATTCAACTTTATAAATTTGACCAATTTCAAACTAAAGTATTTAGGATTTAAGTAAAAGCTTAAAACTACTATGTTTTCGCTGGATCTATACAAATTAAATATATTTGAAATTAACTATACATATAATAAAGTATCATGGTCTGTCTGTTCACATTGAAGTTCAAGTTTAAATTTGAATAACGATTTGAGATAAAAGTTTGCACGTCTAAAAAATGTATGTGATAAATACCTCTGGCTCTTTTGCAATATCTTACATTGTTTACGAGAAAAATTCAAAAATTAAATTTTTGGAGAAAAAAATTCTCCCGGTCCTATAAATGCATACCCGCATAAAACTGATAGGATGCCTTTCTTCTTTCAGCAAGAAACTCTTGTAAAATATTAAAAAGATTAAAAAGGTGGGGATTTCCAGAAAATATATATTTTTTTTCATCAAATTTTGTGAACATGAAAAGAATATTTTATGGAAAACCCCACCTTTTTTATTCTTTCCAATATTTTTGAAAAGTTTCTGCTAATAGAAAAAAGACATACTATTATCCTTATGCGGGATAAGCCGTTTTTGAGACCGGGAGAATTGTTTTGTTAAAAATATAATCTTTCAATTTTTCTCGTAAACGATGCAAGATATCGCAAAAGAGCAAGGGGTTATTTCCATATAACTTTTTTAGACGTCAAACATTTATCTCAAAATTTTTTTTGTTTGTCGTTGTTTACGAAAAAAATTAGAAAATTTAATTTTTTGGGGAAAAAATTCTCTTTTTTCACAAAACTGTTTTTGTTGTTGAGAAAATCGATTTTGAAAGAAGACAATAAACGCTATCAAAATCAAAAAGATAACGATAAATATCTCAATCAGTTCAAAAGTTACAGAGATTTAAAGAACAAATTTAGGGCTTTTTGAAAAAAGCACAAAATTTAAATACACATTTAAAAAACGGTTAAAAATTTAATTTCGGTGATAATTAAAAAAGTTGTAGGGTTTTCAAAAAGTAGCAAAAATAATTTTTTCTAGTAGATTAAGCAGTCTAATCGAAATTTTCGGTTGATATTAAATTTATTGAATAATTTACCCATGAAATTGTTCGATTAGACGAAAATTAAAGAAGATTTACAACTGATCTTAATAATATTTTTCGATTAATCACAAATTTAATACGCTCTAAAATTTAAACAATTTTCATAAACTACCAAAAACTAGCTTTTAACTGTTCGGAAAATTTAAGCGCGGTTTTTAGTAGATTTGACATATTGTTTCTTCATATATACATTCCATGTAATATTTAATTAATGTATAGATTTATCCAAATTCAAACAAACTTCTTTCTAAACCTAAGTTTTTCTTTGAGACTAAAATAAAACCAAAAAATGTTTTTTTTTTCATTTGAAAAGTTAACAAAAAAATGTATTTAATATTTTTTTATCCCTCAGGGTTTAATTTGAAAATGTTCATAGTTAACTTTTTTTGTTTTACTAATTTGCTTCGTACATTAAAAATTTTTTTAAATATATACTGCTTCTAGTGATTGGTCAATTTTAAAATAATAGCGTTTGTAAT
Source organism: Andricus curvator (assembly GCA_932195095.1). Lineage (NCBI taxonomy): Eukaryota > Metazoa > Arthropoda > Insecta > Hymenoptera > Cynipidae > Andricus > Andricus curvator. Next base: position 307,110 of record CAKNYM010053254.1, on the reverse strand, counting down.
TAAACAATTTTCATTTTCTAATATTAGACAATTACTAGACGTTTTGAATTTAATAATTTCTGAATTATCAATATATGTGTGGCACAATATTTATGGAAAAAGTTAAGATCTCCAGATACGTAAAAAATATTGGCATCCATGAAAATATTAAAATTTCGAAAGTTCGATTTTTTTCAAACACATCTTACTATCTAGAACTAATCATTTCTTAAATTATTTAACTAGTTTTAAAAATGTGTAGAACTCTTAATATTAAAAAATGTTCAGGGAAGCGAACATGCGGCTCGCGCGCGTGGGTTTGCTGCTAGTGAAAATATTTTAGGATTTTTTCATTTGAGTTTAAGAGCATTGAAGAATGTGTTTTTCAATTTACATTGAAACTATTAATTATAGTAAGGCCGTAATGACAAATCTAGGAAAGAAAAATTTAATTATACTCATAAGTAGCACGATTTAATTACTGTTGAAAGAATTTTTTAAAGAGGAAATATTCTTGATTATGAGAACGATTGAAGACATATGAAAATACTTTATTTAACAAATGTGTTGTAAAAATAGTTTATTTAACAAATATTGTGTTTTCTCTAACTATTTCATTTCGGCTTGAATGGAATTTCAACGACCTAAGTATATCCAATTAAAAAAAAAATTTCGTTAATGACAGAAATCATTGAAATATCATTTAACAATAGTATTTGAAAACTATACAATTTCTTATAAAAAGACTGTTCTTCTTTTCTAGATGTCAGAATAAATGTTTAATCTTTCCCTTATTTTCCGCATTTTTCGTGAAAGAATTACCCTATTTTCCCTTTTTTAAACTCTTTTCGCGATCTGATCTCTGCTCTAGTAACAGCGATTTTTATTATGAAGAACAGTGTATTTGAAATGAATTTCTTTATCTTACATCCTTTACTGCGTAATTTTCCATTCTAAAGTTGACATTTGATTTCAGAAATCTTGAAACAACATCACACAATAAAGCTATCGCCTGCAATGGTTTCATGCTCAACACCAATACCTTCGAGTTGTTCAAACAAACAGATCCTGAGAAATTTATAGACTTGCTAGGAAAATACTTGATAGAATCAATAACAAGTGGAGCTGCTATTCAAGAACCATGGAGGCTTTCTTTATTCCTCATGCTCTCTTTCTCTGATTTAAAAAAGTACAAATTTTATTACTGGGTTGCACATCCGACTCCGTATAATCTGCCTGAAACTTATTATCAGCGGAATCCAACGCCAATTTGTGATGAATTCACTTCTAGTCAAATTGAGGAAATGCAAGCAGGGTTTTTACAACTAGATAGTAAATCCAAATCTTTCTTCTCTCTCTTTGTCTCGACAGAAAATAATAGTTTAAAAGTAACTAGTCTAGCAGAAGGAATAGAATTCGTGCAAAGTCTGAATCTAGATAGTACAAAAACGGTAAGTTTTTTAGTTGAATGCTGTGCATTATTATTTTTAAGATGCCATTTTCAAATGCATTAAATACATTTAATTTATTATCAACAGGAAAACAATAGTAATATCTACTTTGCATTTTATGACCCCTGTGGAAACTTAGCACCAGGTTGGCCTCTTAGAAATTTGCTTTGTCTACTTTTCTGGCACACTCCAAATTTCAGTTTTCATAATTCGATAAACTTTCTCTCGATAAGGGGAAGCGATCTTCAAAAATCTATCATTTATACCTTAAAATCTAAGCAACACGAAGATGTGGAATCTGTTAGAAAATCTATTTTGGAGGGTCGATTTGTGGGTTGGGAATCGAATGCGAATGGAAAAATGGGACCTAATATTACAGATTTGTCAGATGCAATGGACCCTGTAAAGTAAGTTTGACATACTAAGCAAGGAAATTGAGAATCTGATTTATAAACAGATTAAACACGTTAACACTGCATTTTTTTAAAACAGGTTATCAAGCAGAGCAGTCAACCTAAATCTGAAACTGATCAAGTGGCGTCTAGTTCCTGAGTTAGATCTCGAAAAAATCAGTGGACTTCGGTGCCTTCTTCTGGGTGCTGGAACTCTTGGTTGTTCTGTCGCTCGAGTTTTGCTTGGCTGGGGAGTTCACACAATAACTTTCGTAGATAATTCCGTTGTGTCGCATAGCAATACTGTAAGACAGAGTCTTTATACTCATGAAGATGCTGTCAAACGTCGATATAAAGCAGAAGCTGCGAGGGAGGCTTTAATAAAAATTCACCCTAGTTTGGTAGGCACTTTTTTATTTAATTCGATTTAATTTTTTATATAACAATGCTTTTCAGTCGTAAAAGTAATATTACGATTCGGGTATTATACCCATTTAATTCTAAATTAGTTTTATCATTTTCACAGGGTGGCCTGTCGTTCAGGAAAAATCTGGAAATCAGGGAAAAGTCAGGAATTTTGAAAAAAATCTTGCAAAAGTCAGGGAATCTTTATAAGAGTCACTTTAAATAACTGTCAAGGATAATACATTTAAAATGTTAAAATTTTAATTTGAAATGTTTTTATTCCGTTTATGGAAGATTCGATTTTAAAATTATTACAAGAATAGATTTCTGGTCTTGGAGTATTCATGGTCAGTGAAAACGAAAATTTTGTCCGGGAAAAGTTAGAGAATTTTGACAGTAATTGAAAAAATTTTGAATTTTGTCAGTAATGTATTTGCCTTGTATTTATATTTCTTTTTGTAGTTGCTCCCTCCTGACGATTATGTTTTTAGTTAAAAAATTTATTATTTGATTGAAAATTCGACAATTTTGCTAAAAAAAAAAGTCGTTTTTAGTTTAAAAATTAGTCTCGTTTGGTAGAAATTTCATATTTTTTGGTTAAAAGTTGATCTTCTTTCGTTAAAGATTCGACTATTTAGTTTAAGTATCTACTATTACATTATTTTTTGAGAATTCATCTTTTTTAGTTGAAAATTCAACTACCTGCTTGAAGGTTTAACTATTTTTTGGGGGGTTAAAATTAAGTTTTTAAACTGAAAATGTAACTTTTCCATTTTTGGTTGAAAAGTTCTTTTTTAGATAAAAATTTGTCTTTGTTGTTAGTAAACTAGTCTTCTTGGTTAAAATTTCCTCTTATTTGTTTAAAAATCAAACTGGTTGAAAATGAACTTTATCATCTAAACTTCATATTTTTAGGTTGAAAATTCTATTGTTTTACAGAAAAATTATCTGTTTGGTTGGAAAACTCAACTTTTGGGTTGAACTACTTTGTTAAAAATTCATTTTTTTTAGATTCATCATTTTGGTAGAAAATTAATATTTGTGGATTGGAAATTCAACTGTTTGATAGAAAATTCGTCTTTTTGGTTGAAAATGTGTCTTCTGGTTAAAAGTTGAACTTTTTTTTAAAAGTCATTTTAGTTGAAGTTTAATCTTTTTGATTAAAAACCGACCATTGATTTTAAATACAACTGTTTGGTTACTAATTAATTTGTTGTTAAAAATTCAACTTTCTTGATTGAAAATTAACTATTTTATTGGAAATTCACCTTTTTGGGTTAAAAAGTCAGTTGCTTTCTGAAATATCCGACTTTTTTGCTTGAAAATTCAACTATTTCGTTGAAAATGCAACTTTTTGTGGTTGAAGTTTAATATTTTTTGTTTGAAAATTCGACTAGTTCGTTGAAAATTCTAATATTTTGTTTAAATGTCATCCTTTTTGGTCGAAAATTTAACTATTTCGTTGAACATTCGCCTATTTGGACAGAAATTTCGTCCTTTTTTTATTGTAAATTCATTTTTCATTGTTGAAAATTCAACTGCTTTCTAAAAAATTCAATTATTTGGTCAAAAATGCAACTATTTTTGGTTGATGTTTAATCTTTTTAATTTGAAAACTCGACCATTTGGTTGAAAATTCAACGATTTGATTAAGAAATCAACTATTTTTTTAAAAAGTCATCTTTTTTGATTGAAATAAGTAAATTAAAATTTTTTTATTTCGTTTATAAAAATTATATGTTCAAAATGGTACAAGATTAAAATTCTGGTCTTTGAATATTAAATATATGTACTGAATTTTAAACATAAAAATAAATTAAAAATTTATTTCAATTACTATTCGATCTCATGGTTTTTACGAGCAAATGTAAGGAATGATTAATTATGTATTTAGTATTATTAATTTATGTTAATATTCGATAATGATAATTAATATATCCGAGAACATCCTGTAATCATTTATGAAAGCTTCTCAAATTAAACATGTTAATGAAATTCCTAAATACTTATACCATTAGGAAATTACTTCTCCTTATTTATGAAGTTACATTCACAAATGAAAAAACAATTATTTAATTTCACATACATATAGTACCATTTTTACACATTTAGATATTATTTACAAGGACTGAAAAAAAACATTATTTACAATAAATCCGCGAAGTTGTCCGATTCTTTAATTTTTAGTAATTAAAATCTATTTAATGAGCTGGAATTCTAAGGGAATTTTTTAAAGGATTTGAGTAGACACGCTGGGTGGGTAACCACTTGACTGGCTATTTATTTAACAAGAAGCTCGTTTATTTTTTAAATTTATGAAAATCCTTATTTATATTACAGAATGCAGAGGGTGTAGTTTTGCAAATTCCAATGCCTGGTCACGTGGTGGGAAAAAGCATGATGGAGTCGACAAAACAAGCTTTAATCAAATTAGAAGAGTTGTATGCCAAACACGATGTTGTTTTTCTTCTCCTGGATTCGCGAGAGGCTAGATGGTTGCCCACAGTTTTATGCGCGGCGATGAACAAAATAGCAATCAATGCTGCACTAGGTTTTGATTCGTACACAGTACAACGTCATGGGACTCGTAATTCACAAGAAGTTTTGACCCCGGATTTAATGGTGCAAAATCCCACTGGAAAAGACCTGGGCTGTTATTTCTGCAATGATATAACTCAACCTGGAAATGTGAGTTTTTCTTATTTAGTTCGGACCTCGGACTCATGTCACTATTGACACTATTGACACTTTTTGACACTTTTTTCTTAACGATGCAACTATTTTGCTACTATTTTGAAAAAAATTAAGACTAATGCTACTATTTTCTCGAATTGCTCGCTATTGCAACTATTTTTCACTTTTCCGTTTGACATTTTTTCGCTAGATTGGCTGAAATAACATCCACCATCTCGAAATCGGAAATTTCAAAAGATTTAAAGGTATTTCAAGTTTTTTTTAAATTTCAAGAAATTTTCAAAAATTTCAACAGATTCCAGGGGGTTTTAAAGATCTTTAACCGATTCCAGGGATTTGAAAGGATTTTATAGGATTTCAAAGCTTTTAAAGTATTTGAAAATATTCTAAGGGATTTTAAGAGATTTCAAAAGGTTATAATAGATATAAAAGGATTTCAAGGGATTTTAGGGAATTTCAAAACATTTCCATAGAGAACTTTAGGAAGTAAGTAAAATGGAATTAAATTTTAAGGGTTTTAAGGGATTTTATGGGGTCTCAGAGCATTTCCAAGAATTAAGGGAATTTTGAAAGGTATTAAAGATGTCATAATTTCATGAAATTTCAATGGATTAAAAAAAATTGGAGTTTCCCAAGGATTTCAGAGAATTTCAACAGAATTCAAGGGTTTTCGATAGATTTCAGTGGATTTCAAAGCTTTTAGGGGTTTTGAAAAGATGTCAAGGTTTAGAAATTCAGGATTATGGAATATTACGGGATTTCAGAGGATTTCAAAGATTTCATACTTTTTAAAAGAATTTTGAAAGATATTACAGATTTCAAGATGTTTTACGGGATTTTGCTCAATTTCAAGGGATTTCAAAGAGTTTCGGGAATTTAAAAAAAATCCAAGGATGCTATCAATGATATTTAAAAGATTTCAAGAAGTTCCAACGGATTTATGCAGAACTTCAGGGAATAAATGAGATGAAATTTCAAGGGACTTCTAAGGATTTCTATGGATTTCAGGAATTTTACCAGATTTAAGGAATCCATAGGATTTCAAAAGAAGTTATAAGATTTCAAGGGATTTCTGCGGATTTTAATGGGTGTCAAAGATTTCAACGGGTTTAAAAAAATTAACGGGTTTTTCATGAATTTCAGAGGATCTCAGCAGATTTCAGACGTATTTTAGAAGATTCGATAGGATTTTAGACGATTATATGTAGAGAGCGGATTAGAGAAACTGTGAAGTTAGCTGGCGACCGCAGCTCAACTATGACACGCGGAGACCCCGGTTAGACACACACTCATTCTATAAAATAGAGCTTAAATTAGAAATTTCAAATTTCACAATGTTGTAGTTTAAAATTATATTAAAATCCTTGATAGTCAGTTTTTAATTTAAGGATTTTAGATTTAAATATTCTAAATTTTTTAGTTTCAATTTTAAACGTACAGAATTTTCTGGATTTTTTAAATTCTTCGAAATCGTAGAGGACGTAGAGTATCAAATTGAAAGACTTGATAGTTGCATAATTTTGAGTTTGAAGGATTTGTAATTAAACAATTTTGAATTAAATGCCTCCAGAATAAATTAAAAACAATAACAAATTAAGACAATAATTTCTCAAATTCAAGTGTTGAAAATGAAAATACCATTTTAGAACCAGGCATAATTTTGGAGTACTAAATTTTCATGGTAAACGCTAAATCTTGCATTCTTCCCTGTCATAAGTTTAAATTTTGCCATTAAAATTGAAATGGTTTAATTTCGAAAAGTATAATTGACCATCTAAAATTGTTAATTTTTAAATGATTTGTATTTACTTATAATAATTAATATTTTTAAGGGTTTGAGTAAAAAAAAAGTTTTAATATCTCAATTCTTCGCTACTAATTTTTTGTATGTAGTTTTATATGAAGTTCGGATTCTTTTAAGTTTTAACATTCCGGAGTATACATTTTTTCATTTTTAATGTTTCCTATTAAAAATAAGTTTTTATTTTGAACTTTGAAACGTACAATTTAGTTTTCAATTTCAAATTGCGAAATTTTAATCGCTTCGAATTTAAATTTACTTAAATTCTAAAGTTTTCAATTCTAAATTATTCAATTTGGAATGCTTTCAATTAGAAAGAACACAATCATAATTCCTTTGAATTTTAAATGAACTATTTTTTCAAATTCTAATTGGAAAATATTGAATTTTTAACGTTTTGAAATTGTTCTATTTTCGAAATTTTAATCTGAAATCATTCAATTTTGAGATTCTTGAATTTAAAGTAAAAAATTTCAATTTTTAACGCTTTGAATTAAAAATTATACAATTTCAATTCCTTTCTAATGAAATTGTCCAAATTTCAACATTTTAGGCTGAAAGTTTTAAATGCTTCTGTTGCAAAATTTTTCTATGTCAAATTATTCAATTTTAAAAGCGTTTATTCAAAGTTCAATTCCTTCTTATTCAATTAAAAAAATTGTCCTTTATTCAAAATTCTACCTAATCTAAAATAGTTTGAATTTGAACGATTTCAACTCAAACTCATTTAATATATGTCATTTAAATTCCAAACGCATTTCAACTCGAAATTATTAATTATTATTTCAAAAATATTCAAAGCTTGATATGAAATTTTTGTTTATTAATAGATTTATTAATAGATCTTTTAATTGATTATATTTTTAAGGTCAGGAAATAAAATCTAGAAACGTGAACGTGATGATGCGATTTAAGTTATATTATATTATATATATTATATTATTATATATAAGAATTAATATATAATATAATTAATTACTTTTTAAATATTTATAATGTTAAATGTGTTGAGGGTTGGGACGTTAGCTGCAGCTGTGAAAACCATTCTTATTATTATTATTATTATACCATTAAGCCATTTCCCTTTCGGGGTAGGCGTGACTTGCTCGGTTGGAAAATAGTAGTGTGTATATGGGTATATAGGTATAGAGTAGATAGGTATAAGTTAAATAGGTATATAGGTGTTAGCTATAGATATTTTAGATTGATCTGGAATTCTCGTGTTATTTATTTAAATGACACGTTTATTCCGCAACACTGCTCCGACCCAGGTTGCTGATCAATCTCTCTAGCGATCACCCCAAGTGAAGAGACTCACAAAATTGTTATGTATGGTTCCCCACTTGGGCCCATTAGTATCCAAGGTCTCTGTTTCAGGCGTCATTCATTCTATTGTCACTCTGTTTACCAACTATTTGTCGCCACACTTCTCTGTCCTGGCATACTACTCTAGCTTCCTTCACGTCCACTTAGATTATAAAAAATGAACGCTCTGCAATATTATTAAAAATAATATTGAGAATAGAATCTAACGCGTTAGACAGTAACCCATCTAGAACTCGCGATCGCCAGCTAACTTCACAGTTGCTCTAATCCGCTCTCTAATTACAATGAACTTTTGCTTATTCCAAGGCTTACCTATTCCAAGTCCTCCATATTGGGATATTCCAAGTGGCGCAGTTCCGTCACCTCCCACCACGGTCCCTGTACGATCTCGCCCGCGCCAGTGACTGACCAATTAAAGAGGCCCGAAGAGCGGGAAGCCCTCGTTGGTTTGAATTGAGTATTTTAGCATCACGCCATGGGAACGCATACGGCTTTTTGGAGAAAATATTCTAAACATAAAAGTAAGACATAAAGGTTAGAATAGTAATATTTGTCAAGTGTAGAATGTATTTTCTCCGTCATGTTCCATTCTTTTGTTGATTGAAGACCTTTCAGTTTCACAAAATAAAATAAAATATCCCAAATTCGAGGTTAGTGTATCAGATCGATTTGATCAGAATCAGGTACTCTAATCTCAAATTTCGGATAGTTGATTGTATTTCATGAAACTGAAAGGTCTTCAACCGATAAAAGGATGAAACAGAATTGCGCAAATGCATTCTACACGTAAAGAATATTACTTTTGAGACATTTATAATTTCCTTTTACGTTTACAATAGTTTCTCCAAAAAAGGGTATGCATTCCCATGAATATATGGAATATTTATATCTTATGTACACCAGATTTCAAAAATAGTTTTTTCTCTATTTAATATTTAGAAAATTTCGTGACACTATTTTTAATTTCTCAAATGAGCCGAGGTCTGTTAGTTGAATAATTAAAAAGTTAATCTTTAAGTGTTCCTAGATATTGAGTTTTTACAATCTCATTTTTGTTTTTAGTCACAAGTTGATAGAACTTTGGATCAACAATGTACGGTTAGTCGACCGGGATTGTCTTACATTGCATCTGGACTTGCAGTCGAACTTCTAGTCGCCTTGATTCAGCATCCTGATGAGTAATTATATATATAATAATAATCCACGATCATTCATTCTGACACATTGAAGCTCCTATTTTTCGCTCTCTTTTCGCCTGTTTTTTTTTATCTCGTGACTTTTTCTATCATGTCAGTGTGACAGTTTATTAATATGGGTGATACTCTACATTAAGATCACTCCTCTAGTTACGATTAAGTTCATCCCAAAAGTGTTTACACATCTAGTTTCTCTTTTGTAGGTGTTTCGTGGATGCCCCCGTTTTTTTCAAGCCAAGACAAAAATCGTACCACGCGTTTTTGGGAAAAACTATTTTTTTTATTTTGAACGAGCAAAAGTCTCATTTTTCTCAAAGAAAAGGACGCGAAATATGAATAGCAGTTTATGGTTCAAAATGGTGTTTATTGGGTCATTACAAAAGTTCGTGCCCGATTTGTGATTAAAACTTGCAAGAGAAAAAGGAAATACAAACAATTTATTAATCAATTAAGTAATCTACATCGCATTCGACAATCTTTTTCCAACTTGCTTTTAACTGACGAATCCCAGTATTATAAAAACTGGTTAGTTTTGCCGCAAAGAACGAAGTAAGGTGATAAAAAAATGCGATGTGGAGAGAGACAAAAATCACCATACTTCGTTCATTGCCGCAATACCAACCACTTTTTATAATACTGGAATTCGTCAGTTGAAAACATGTTGGGAAAAGATTGATCGGGCACGACAGAATTTTTGCAATGAAAAAAAAATCGATAAAAGTTAACTAAAATAACATTTATTTTAATATTTTTAATGAACTAGAAACAAACGTTTTTAAACATAAAATGTTGAAGTTCATTACACTAAATGCTATTTTAGTCGATTTTTATCGACTTTCTATTTATTTTTGTTTAAATTGGTTAAAATACACGAGATAAACATCCGACAAGGGTATATTTTTATAGATTTTAGAAAGTGGAACCATGTTAATTTTTGGCATGGTTTTCAACAAAAGTGAGATTTTTAATCGTTAAAAATAGGCCGTGTCTACGTATACCGAAATTTCGGTATAAGTAGCTACATTTTTTCGGTACGAATAGAGGAAGCTGAAATAGGGGCTATTTGTACCGAAATTTCGTTACATATAGCTGGAGTATAGCTGGATCTTTTCGGTACGCGTAGACACTTCCTAAGAAATATTTCTTCAATTTTAAGAGATCAAAACCAATTTTTCGTTACTCTGAAGGTCAGGAACCTGGATAATCTCATGGAACATGTTCTTCACATTGTTACTGAACTAAAAATAAAACGTTGAAGTTCATTAAACTAAATGCTATTTTAGTCGATTTTTATTGATTTTTTCTATTTTTTGTAAAAATTGGTTATAATATACAAAATAAAAATCTAGTAAGAGTCTATTTTTATAGATTTCAGGAAGGGGAACAGTTTTGAACTATGAGCTGCAATTCATATTCTGCGTCGTTTTCGAGAAAAGTGCGATTTTTAATCGTTAAAAATGAAAAATTCGTTTTTCTCAGAAACGTGTATTACGATTTTTTCTTTCTTGGTTTAAGATAACCTAGTGGCATCCCCGAAACACGTACAAAAGAGAAGCTGGATGTGCAAGCACTTTTGGGTTGAACTTAGCCGAGGCTATCCGTGCTCACGTTTGATATGAACAATTTTTGTTGCAAAAGATTCTTGAAATATGTGGGTTTTTTTTCAAAATCTTTATGGGTGCTAGAATAAGCAATTTTGAAAGTATTTGAGCTTAAAAATATTTCTTACATGTTTTTTAAAACAATTTTTTGAAAAATGACTAATTCGAAATCGGATCACTAATTAGTTCTACAATTTTGAAGGGTTACAATTGAAAATTCTTGAATTTTGAAAATATAGAATTGGAAATTATTCAATTTTCACGATTTATATTTTAATAGTATGTAATCTTGACTTTTAAAGACTTACAATGGAAAATTCTTCAATTTTAACGATTGGAAATTTAAAATTATTCAATTTTTTAGATATAAAATTAAAGATTCATTAACTCGGAATGTTTATAGTTGAAAATGATGTAATTTTGAACTTTTGTTTTGAATATGCAGTTCAATTTTGAAGACTTACAATGGGAAAATCTTCAATTTGGAATATTTGCGATCGAAGACTTTTCAATATTTAATTTTTGTAATAGAAAATTAGGCAAATTTGTATGCTTTTTTGGGGATAGTTAAATTTTAAAGATTTAAAATTGAAAAATATTTAATTCTAAAGATTTAAAATTGAAATTTATTCACTTTTAAAGCTGTATAAATAAAAATTCTTAAATGTTAACAAGAGTCAAGAGTTTTCAATTCTAAATCTTCTGAATTGAAGAAATTTCAAATGTAAATAGTCAAAATTATAGAATTTTTAATTGTATGTAAAACTTAAAATTTGCATAATTTTTAATTGAAAATTTTCAGAATCAAAAACTCTTCAATTTGAAAGATTTACAATTCATATTTCTACAATTTTGTAGAGTTACAATTAACAATTTTTTGAATTTTCGAAAATATATGTAGAATTACAAATTATTCAACTTTGAATATTTCCAATTGAAGACTCTTCCATATTTAATGTGTATATTAGAAATTGATGCAAATTTGAATGATTTTTTTGGATTAGTTCAATTTTGAAGACTTAAAATTGAAAATAATTAAATTTTGAAGATTTAGCAGTGAAATTTTTCACACGACCAGGAAGGGCAAAGAATCAAAACACTGACTCCACTTATTTAAATGATTGAATTAAAAAGTCCTTTGATGAAATTAATCACTCACTCCCTGTAAAGATGTGTTGGTTAGAATAGAAATATTTATCCGAAAAGTGTCTAATTTACTTGCAGCGCGTAAAAATACTCAAAACTTACATAGATATTGGTGAAAAGGACAACAAAAACCGCCAAAAACTCATCAAATTATCATCGCAAGCTCAAGAAAAAAATTAGGGGGAAACTTTTAAACTTAAAATTCTCTTGTGTTTAAGTGTGATAAACTAAAAATACATATGGAAGAATAATAAATAATAATTGTTTTCACGTATTTAACGCTTGTTCAATATATTTTTCGGGTAAAAAAATCTGTATCTCTCTTATGCTTTTGGTCAATGTTATAAAAAAAAAGAAATTTACCAAATTTTAAAACAATTCAATAAAAAATTGTCTTCAACATGAAGTTATCCTTGCATTGAAATGCTTTATCATTGATTTTCAACTTATTAATTTTTCACTTTAGATTAAATTGAGTGAATGTTAAAAAGCGTAATGCAGAATAGGAAAATGATCAGTTTTTAATAAATTTAATAATAATAAATAATTTAATTTCATAATTAAATTAATAATTAATTCTTAATGAATTAAGAATGGTTCAATTTTTAAACGAACTTTGAAATTATTTAATTTTTAACGCTTCAAGTTTGAATTCATAAGTTTTGAAAGTTTCCAATTAGAAAGCATATCATTTTCGAAGTTTTTAAAACAATTAAACTTTAAAGGTTAACAATATTTAAAATTCTTCAGTTTTAAACGGTGAAAATGACAGTGATTTTTCTTTAGACTGAAATCATATTTTAAATGTTTATAATTTCAATTTAAAATTATAGTTTTGAATGAGGAATTCTAAAGCATTTTAATTGTTAAGGCCTCAAAACTACAGTTTTTTTTGCTTCAAGAAATTAAATTCGAAAATAATTAGTATGAAATTTCTCAATTTTTGGAGGCTTCTAATTTTTAATTTCACAACGTTGCAAATTTAAATATTAAAAATATCCGGACAATTTCAGTATTTAATCTTTCAAAATTCTAATTTTTTCTATTGAAAGCCTTGATATTCAGTTTTAAATTTATTAATTTTATATTTAAAAGTTCTAAATTGTTCGGTTTCAATTTTAGTCAGTTTTGAATGTAATAATTTTAGATTTAAATATTCTAAATTTTTTGGTTTCAATTTTAAACGTACAAAATTGTCTACCCCCAGAATAAATTCATAATAAGGACAAATTAAGAAAATAATGTTGTTAAATTCAAGCCTTAAAAATCAGAAGATTTTAGAACCAAGCAATAAAAATGGAATTATTTTTTATTTGATAATGTTCCAAAATATTGAACATTTCAAACTCAAATAAAAAAAAACTTTTTCGAATTGAAATGCTTCCACATAAAAGTGTGAAATTTCAAACATTGAAATCATATATAGCAATCTTCTTTTGTATTTCTTTTTTAATACTTAATGTTTAATATAATATCTTAGAACTGTCCGATTTTTAGTTGAAGATTTAAAAAAAAAGTCAATCACTTAAAATTGAAAAATATTTTATTGGAAAATTTCAAGAATGAATAATAATTATAAATGAAGTGTTAACAATTAAACGATTTGAAACTGATTTACCAGTAATTCAATAATTTCGCTTCGAATTAAAAGTGATTTAAAATCAAGAGCTTTCAATTTTAAATTATTCAATTTTAAACATTTTTAATTAAAGATAATACAAATTTAAAACTTCTTTGATTTTTAAATGATCCAGTTTTCTGAAATTATTCAATTTTGAACATTTTGAAATTGTCCTGCATATTGTTGAAATTTTAGTCTGAAATCATACAATTTCCAGATTCTTCAATTAAAAACTAAATTGTTCAATTTCGAACACTTTGAATTAGAAATTCATTTTCACCATTTCAACTTCTTTCTAATGAAATTATCAAATTTTAAAATTTTCAGTTTTTAAAGCTTCTGGTCAAAAAATGTTTAATTCCACATACTTTCAATTTCAAATTATTAAATTTTAAACGCTTTTATTTAGAAATAATAGAATTTCAATTACTTTTGATTGTATTTGAAATATTGTCTTTTTTTTAAATTTTATCTGATCTAAAAATTTTTTATTTGGAACGATTTTAATTAAAAAAAATTTTTTTTTATATATGCATTTTTTTTTAATTTTAAGCGCTTTTAACTCGAAGTGATTAATAATTGTTTCAAAAATTTGAAGAACTAATATTTTAAAATTGGTTTAATTATGGATTTTTAAATTGTTTATATTTTTAATGTAAGGAAATAAAAACCCAGGACGCATTTACTACTAGTTAATGAATACATTGTTTATATTCTAACTGTATCTTACATTTTTTTAAAGTTTGCAATTGTTCTATATTTTGTCTTTTTATAGAACTGAAGCGGTGGCTTTGATGGATGATAATAAGGATCAAGTTCGTTCAAATAAAAATAATTCAAGCATCGGTTTATTGGGCGGAATTCCTCATACGATTCGTGGATCGCTCTGGGGTCACGAAATGCGATTAACAATCACTCACAGGTTTCCTTCATGTACTGCTTGCTCTTATCCTGTTATCAATGAATACAAAGAGAGAGGATTTTCATTTGTCCTTGATGCCTGTAATGAACCAAATTATCTTGAAAAATTAGCTGGTCTTGAAGATTTGTTAAAGCGACCAGATTTAGACGAGGTAAATATTTAATTAATTCCATAACTGTTTATAAAACTTCAAAAGAATAATTGCCTAAATCTTATATTTACTATTATTTGTAGTTCTGCTATGCGCTCGACTCAAGCGATGAAGAGGAAAGCTCATGAGAAGGGATCAAAAGAAATCAAAGCTTTTTTAAATATAAGTTTTGATCAATTATTTGGATTTAAAGGCCTGTTGCGGAGTGTATTAAAAAATCGACATGGTGTCGAACAGTATTGAAAGATAGTTTGCAATCAATCCTAGGAGAAAATTTTTTACATTTTGTATTAGGTAATTTTCAATAGTGAGGGCTATGAAGATCGATGCGTTTATTTTTATTGCTATTTTAGTATCAAAGGTAAGGTTATTAAAATTAGTATGAGTTAACTATTTTAATTTCATTTCTGACTAGGAGACTCTTATCAGTGATCTCTTGGAAGGAACGAATTTGTATATTATTTTACACAATTTTAATATTATAATATATATTCAAGTAGTATTATACATACTCGCATTTAGTGCAATGGATTTTATCATATAAATTTCAAAACGAGGATTAAAAGACAAATTTTAAGCAATTTTTTATTGCTGGTTGTACTTGCAAGATTTAAAAAAAAATTCTTATAAATGTAGATACAAATTCAATTTATTCCGATTTGAAGCATTATGCATTGTTGAAAATTTTCTAAGATTAGGACAAAATTTGTGTTTTAGATATGTATTTATTAATGTTGTTGACAGACATTTATTGCATTTGTGTAATTGCTCGTCACGTCTACTTTATGTGTATTTTTAAAGTTTTATTAAATTTATTAGGATGTATTTTCTAATATTTCGTACGGCAGGAAAATTATACGATTTGTGAAATAAAAATGTGAACTTTATAATCACGGCTTTATTCTTGACTCAAAACTGCCGCAACCCAAACATTTTCTGGTAGAAAATTTATTTATTTGAAATGAAAAATAATCTAATAAATCGGTCTTAAAAAATATAAAAAAATATTTTGAAAGCCTATTAATTTCAAGTAGTTCACTCTACAGGCTTTCTTTTAATGTTGGTAAACCTTCAATCTTTCAATTTTAAACATTTTAATATCAATATATTTTTAAAGTTTCAAGTTTTCTCGACTTCAAAAATTTTAATTCGTTATTTATCCATTTTTTTGCTTTAAAATATAAATCCTTTTAAGTATGTTCAATTATACATACAGTCCACATTAAATTGAACAATCTTTAAAATGATTGTTAAATTCGAGAAAAATATAAGGATTGTTAATTGTAATGAATTTTGTGAGATATATTTTTGTAAAGTAAAAATCAACCAAATAAAGTTTTACAGAATCTTTCGAAGAATAAAATCAACTTTTGATCGTTAGGATTGATTAGGATTTGCGGAATTTATATACAATTTAAGCTAAAACACAAAAATCCAAATAACTTTTGTTAACAAAACCATTTTAGGCTAAACAATTTGTTTATAAAGGACTAGACTTCTCTTCCAAAATTTTACGTGCTTTTAATTACCATCATAGAAAAAGGGGATTCAAAAAGGATAGACTGGAATATAATATAGGATATTGACAAAATATAACAGTATAATTATATTTTTAAAAAATCGAAAAAGAGGTAGAATTAAAAGAAGAATGATGTGAATACAGGGCGACCGTAGGTAAGGGAAAATCTGGAAATTAGGGACTATTATTGGACAGGGAGAAGTCAGGAATTTTGAAAAAAATCTTGCAAAAGTCAAAGAATTTCTATAAAGTCCTCTTATAGAATCGCCCTTCCTTCTGACGATTGCATTTTTGTTAAAAATTCTATTATTTGGTTGAAAATTCTTCTTTTGGGTTGAAACTTCATCTATTTTGGTAGAAAATTATCTTTTTGTCGGAAATTCATATTTTTGTATTGACAATTGAAGTGAAATGTTTCTTCGTTGAAAATTCGTCTTTTTGGTTTAAAAACTCATCTATTTTAGTCGAAATTTAATCTTTTTGGATAAAAATTCAACTGTTTGGTTGAAAATGAATCCTTTTTGGCTGAGGATTCTTATTGAAAATTCATCTTTTAGTTAAATTCAACTGTTTTTGATTACAAAATTAATACCTTTTTTGTTTGAAATATCTACTATTACATTATTCGTTAAAAATTCATCATTTTTTATTTAAAATTGAACTGCTTAGTTGAAGGTTGAACTACTTTGTTTAAAAATATTTTTTTGGTTGCGGATTCATAATTTTAGTTCAAAATTCATCTATTTTTGTAGAAAATTATTATGTTTGTTGTTAAAAATTGATTTTTTTAACTGGAAATTCAACTATTCTATTTGATGTTTCATCATTTTCTTCAATTTTGTTTACACTTTTGGTTGAAAATTCATCATTTTCGTTGGAAATTGAAGGGTGGCAATACAGAACTAGATAACTAACATTTTTCAGAAAATGGGTTTATTGCATAAAAACTGTTTTAAAAATTCAAATTACATGTTGTGCTGACAAAACTTGTTCGAATTCTTTTTTTTTTGTATAATAATGAAGAAAAATGTTTAATAATAATTTGAATTACCATTAAAATTTTAGACTTATAGATTAGCGTAGTAATAATTTTATTGTTTCTTTTAGCATCGATATTTCTTGAAATTATTATGGTTTTTTGAAAAAAAAACATATAATTTTCTTCTTTCCAGCGAAAAATGTAAATGAAGTGTGTGTACCGACAAAATCCGGTTATCCGTAACGAAAATTCGGTGCAATTAGCCACGGTCTAATTTGAAAGAAAATTTAAATTTTTGCAGATTTCGAAAAAAAATTTAGAAGCTTTTTAAGCTTTGTGAAAGACTTCAAAAAAATAATAACATTTTCTTAAGTTTCCTAGGAAAATTGAAAATGATTTTTTATTTAGAAAAGTTATTTTAAGAGAATGTTTAAAAAGAATTCCAAAATGTTCAAAAAAGAGTCTGGAAGATTTCAAGGAAATTTTTTTAATTTTGCAGGAATTTCGGAAAATTGTAGGAAAAAAATTCGTATCATTTTAAAATATATTCAGAAGTTCTGAAAAAATTTCAAAACTTAATTAAAATTTGAAAATTTTTAAAACATACAGTCCGCTTTAAATTGGACAATTTTTAAAATGATTGTTAAATTCGAGAAAAATATACGGATTGTTAATTGTAATTAATTTTGTAAGATACTCATTAATACACTTTCGTAAAGTAAAAATCAACCAAATGAAGATTTTTCAAGATTTTGAAATAAAATTTTGAACCTTTTTAGGGATTTTTAAACTATTTATAATAAAAGTAATTTAGCTTCTAATTCAAGAAGTGTTCAGTTTAAAAAACAATTTCAATCGTTCTATTTTCAATGCTTCTAGCTTAAAATTGCTTAAAATAATATAATTTTGAAAATGTTTGAATTCATTGATTGATTCTTCCATTTCGAGCATTAGAAGTGATAACGTGGATATATATTTTTGGAACTGAATCTGACTCTTTGAACTCTACAATTTATAAAAGTTGAAAATTCTAAGTTATGCAGTTTAACTGCATTCAATTTAAAATTGTTCAATTGAGAGTTCGGATCAAAGAATGGGTCGCGCGCTCGAAAACGCGGAAAAGTATTGTCCACGCGTCTCGTGATATCCAAATTTTTAAGTTAAAAAAATTAAATTTTTTAAAATATGGACATGCAAAAGGGCAAGACGGAACTGTTTTATATCTGCAGTTTTTTGTCCGGTGAATATTTTTAATAGTAAAAATGAAAAAGTGAAAAAAAAATTTCCCCAAATTCAATTATTTTTTAAAAGATAAATCGTCAAAACTCAGCTAAATATTATTGAAACTGTTTAAAATTTGCTATACGCACGCAATGTACCCTAGCAATGCCTACAAAATGAAAAAAACAATCAAAACTGCCTATTGTTTAATAATAATTAATTGCAAATTGAGACCGATCGATAAGCACGTTTTTTTAGTTTCGGCAAAGGAAAGTATCGAGGAAACTTAAGAGTTGAAAGAACTTCCAGTGAGACATTTGTTCCTCACTATTAAAGTAAGATTTCTGGAAATTTGTAGGTCGATTCATTAAAAATTGACGGAAATATCAATTATGTAATAAAGCACACGACGCCGTCTACGATGGCAAGCGCTTCTCAACGTTCGCTTGTACTCTGGCCGGTACTCGCCTATAAAGGATGCGACTTTTCAATAATAATTAAATATTTTAAAACCTGCTTCTTGCCCCCAGTGGATAGAAATTCGACCGCTTTATATGTTTTTGACTTTCTATTGTTTCAGTGAATGAGCATTTAATTAAAAAGCAGAAAATTTCTCCCGTCGCATTTTTTTCCAACCTTTACTTTGTTTTCTTCCTCACAGTAATAAAGAATGTAAACAAACCGTCTAGTGCCTTTGTTTTGAAATTTTCACTATGAAAAGGCCTTAGTATCTCAATTTTTGCCGGACTGTGCGGGTCGCACTGAAGTTATTTGTTATATCTGGAAAACCTTCGGTCATTCCTAAACAAAAAACATCAAAATGCGTTATACGATTGTACAATAATTATTTCCCAAAGATTTTTTGTTACTTTTGTAAAACAGTGCAAGCGAAGTGATAATTAATTTGTAAGATTTTAGTTGTTGAAATTATTATACAGAGAAATATATGAGTTCGAATAGTTTAAAAATTCGTCATCAAATTTTCCCGCTTTAATTAGGTTTTTCCCAGAATTTAAATCCAACAGTGAATGCTCGTTCTCATTATTTTTCATTTCCGATGGTATATTTGATAAATTCAAGAACAATTTTTGTAGTAAAATTCAACATACAAGAATTCGTTATTCGGCGCTGCGTCGAAAATTTCAAAACAACGGCACTAGACGGTTTGTTTTCATTATTTATTACTGTAAAGAAGAAAACAAAGTAAAAGGTGGACAAAATTGCGAAGGAAGAAATGTTCTACTTTTTAATTAAATACTAATTCACTGAAAACAAAAGAAAGTCAAAAATATATAAAGCAGTCGAATTTCTATCAATTGGGGACAAGAGGCAGGTGTTAAAATATTTAATTATTATTGAAAAGTCGCCGGCGAGAGTACTAGTGAACGTTGAGAAGCGCTTGCCATCGTAGAAGGCGTCGTGTGCTTTATTACATAATTGATATTTCCGTCAATTTGTAATGAATCGCTCTACAAATTTCCAGAAATCTTACTTTAATAGTGAGGAACAAATGTCTCACTGGAAGTTCTTTCAACTCTGAAGTTTCCTCGATACTTTTATTTGCCGAAACTAAAAAAACGTGCTTATCGACCGGTCTCAATTTGCAATTAATTATTATTAAACAATAGGCAGTTTTGATTGTTTTTTTTTCATTTTGTAGGCATTGCTAGGGTACATTGCGTGCGTATACCAAATTGCAAACAGTTTCAATAATATTAAGTTGAGTTTTGAGGATTTATCTTCCAAAAAATAATTGAATTTGGGGAAATATTTTTAAAAATTTAATGGTTTGAACTTTAAAATTTGGATACCACGAGACGCGTGGACAATAATTTTCCGCGTTTTCGAGCGCGCGACCCATTCTTTGATCTGAACCCTCAATTGAAAAGTGTTAGTACCTTCTATTTTATACGTGTAAATTACTGAGCATTTGAATACAACAAAATTGAATTAAAAAACTTTTAAACTTCAATTTCAAAAGTTTAAAATTCAAGATTTCCACTTTGAGTGCTTTAATTTGCAGTTCATTTTTTATTACTTCAAATGGAAAAATGTTTAGCTTTCGAGTTCGGATTTTTCAATTTTATTGACCGTGAAAAATGTTTCCGAACCGGGAAATGACCGGTAATTTTTTTCTTTGATAAAGACGGCCACCCGCTTATTCTTATTCAGAGTCACCATATTTCAATGTCAAGTTTTTATTTCTGTGACAAATTAAATTTCGATTTTTAATCGCTATCTGAAGCCGATTTTCAAAACCTGTGAAATCATAACCTAAAAGTTCTTGGGCGATTTTGTCGTAATTTACTAACTTTTTTAGATAATACCTTTTTCAGCCGGATTTAGAAGCTCAGTATCTTGGAAGTAAAAAGGATCACAATCTTTCGCCTATTTCCCTGCGTTTCCCCTTTTTTCAAATTCCACCTTTTCCCTTATTCTAGAAAAACTTCCCCTTTTCCCCCTTTTTTTCTTTGAACATACGATATTTTAAAATACAATATTAGAGTTATGCGGGAATATCTCTGAAATTACTAAATAAACTTAAGAACTATAAGAATCATATCGTTCATTTATCTACATAATTATTTATCATAATCAATTTTATTATTATTATAGATTAGCAGTTCGAACTCGAAAGTTCATTGCCTCATCTACCCGAGACCGCCACACATCTCTGTCTTGTGCATTCTCCATCCAGTTTAGGTAATCATGTCCTAGTTCTTTTAGATCATCCCTTACATTTTTCTCCCATCTGTTTCTCGGTCTGCCTAGGGGTCTCTTACCAGTCGGCCTCCCTCTTAAAACTTGCGCCACTGTTCTTTCATTGCCCATTCTTGCTACATGCCCCGCCCATCTTAATTTACGCGCTTTCATTACTCTATTAATATTTGCTGACCCGTAGAGAGCGTGCAGCTCATCATTATGCAGTTTTCTCCACTCGCCGGTCTCTTCGTCCCTTTTTGGACCATAGATTTTTCTAAGTACTTTATTCTCGAAAACTCTAAACCTATTCTCTTCTCCTTTCGTCAGCGCCCACGTTTCACACCCGTACATGACGACCGGCATTATTATCGTTTTGTAAATTCTTACTTTGATGTTTCTAGATAGCGATCGCGATTTTAGTAGCGTGTTTGCTGCATAATAGCACCCATTGCCAGCGTGTAGCCGCGCATTGATTTCCGTTTTAATCTTATTTTCGCTAGTTATAATAGACCCGAGGTATTTAAACTCGTTAACCCTTTCGAATTTCATATTTCCGGCCATTAGATCCCCGTCTTGATTACTTTGTCCGGACCTGACGACGGTCATATATTTTGTCTTCGATTCGCTAACTTCCAAGCCAATCTCTTTGGCTTTTGCGATCAAGATTTCTGCATTTTTAGCTACCGTTTCTTTATCATCCCCTAGTACGTCGAGATCATCCGCATATCCAAGAATTTGTATTACCCCATTGAGGGTAGCACCGGTCGGATTCGCCTGCACTTGCCTAACCACGTATTCTAAAACTAAGTTAAAAAGGACGCACGAAAGTGCATCGCCCTGTTTCAGGCCATCGCGGATCGAAAACTCTTCAGATAAACTACCGTTTACGCGTATTCTACCCTTACTGCCGCTTAAGCAAATTTCGATAAGTCTAACCAATTTTCTTGGCACACCCAAGAACTCTAGGATCCAGTACATTCGCGCGCGTATAATAGAGTCGTAAGCTTTTTTAAAATCGATAAATAGCTGATGTACTGCTTCTTTAAATTCCCATTTCTTTTCTAACAGTTGTCTAATTGTAAACATTTGATCGCTTGTAGATCGGTTTCGGCGGAATCCACACTGGTAATCCCCAATGATTTCCTCGGCAAAAGGAGTTAGTCTACTTAGGATAACATTAGACAGGATCTTGTAGCACGAAGGCACAAGTGAAATTCCCCGATAGTTGTTACAGTTAGTTTTATCGCCTTTTTTAAAGATGGGAATAATGATAGAGGTATTCCATTCTTCCGGCATGCGTTCTGTTTTCCAAACTGCGCGTATCAATTTACAAATTTGCCTTGTGAGGCAAGGGCCTCCATTTTTTATCAGTTCTGACGGTAGGTCATCGATGCCCGCGGCTTTGTTATTTTTCAACTTCTTTATGGCCATTTCTATTTCTATATCAGTAGGATCGTTAATTAATAGATCAGCAGTGTGGATTTCGCCGAGATTACCTTCAACGGGGGCTTCGCGTACATTTAATAGTTTATCGAAATAATCTTTCCATAAATTCAGTCTCTCTGTCGCATCGGCTACTAGATTGCCATTTTCGTCCCTCATTACTTCCGTTCTACTTTGAAAGCCTTTCCTTATAAAATTGATTCCCCTGTACATCTCACGCGGGTTATTTTGTTTATTATGCGCTTCTATTGCTAGTATTTTATTCTTTTCCCACTCCCTTTTCTTGGATCTATAGAGCCTATTTGTACTTTTGCTAATCTCGAGATATTTCTTATGTGTTTGATCGCACTTATTTTGTAAACTACTTAGTCTGGCCTTCCGACGTTTCTCAAACCAGAGTTTGCACTCTTCGTCAAACCATGGTTTGCTTTTGGTTACTTTCTTAAAACCTATCGTAAGTTTCGCGGCTGCCTTTATCGCCTTTTTCGTATTGCTCCACAGGGTTTCCGGGTCCTCCTCGTGATTATTGTTATCGTCTCTCTGTTCTTGGAGAGCGTCGAAACTATTAGAAATCTCAACTTGGTAATTTAATGTTTCTGTTGCTGTTTTGAACTTATCTATATTGAAACGAACTGTTGGCTCTGTGCGGCTTGTTTTCTTACTTAACGCTAGCCTAGATCTTAGTTTTACTATCACGAGAAAATGGTCTGAATTTAAATCCGCTCCCCTATACGATCTTATATCTAGAATGTTTGTATGACGTCTTCTGTCTATTAGAACGTGATCAATCTGATTGTGAGTATTACCATCTGGTGATGTCCAGGTGGCCTTATGGATATTTTTATGCTTGAAATATGTGCTTTTGACAACGAGGTTCTTTGAAGCTGCAAAGTTTATTACTCTGGTTCCATTATCATTACTGACGTCATGCAAACTTTCTGATCCTATTGTAGGCCTATACATTGGTTCTTTTCCAATTTTCGCGTTGAAATCCCCCAATACTATTTTTGCGTCAAACGTTGAGAACTTGTCAAAAACCTGCTCGATTGTTTCATAAAAAAGATCTTTAGTGTCTTCGTCTTTGTCCTCGGTGGGGCAGTGCACATTGATTAATACGTGTTTGCTGAAATTACCCTTTAGTACAATGTATGATAACCGGTCGTTAATGAATTGCATGTCGATAAGTGCTTGCGAAATTCGTTTATTAATAAGAAAACCAGTCCCCAGTCTTTGCCCCTTAGCTCCTCCCCAGTGCAAAGTATAGTTATCCCTAGAAATTGACGCGAAATCGCCCGACCAGCAGGTTTCTTGTAATGCTATTAAGTCAGTTTTGTAATCAATTGCTATCTTAATGAGTTCGCTAAATCGGCCAGTTTTTAGACTACGCGCGTTTAGAGTTCCCACCCTTAGATCTTTAACTGTAGTTTTTTGATTTTGCAAGTTAGCCATGGTAGTTTCAAGATAATCCGCACGTTAGGATCCTATTCCGATCGTAGGTGAGTCCACTGTCCCAGGAGTGATAACCCCCATACCTCCCTAGGTCTAAGTATGGGAGCTTTCCGACTCTGACAAGGAC